>JAQGEQ010000278.1:0-10217 GCA_034620365.1 Pegea sp. RAD2-039
AAAAATAAAAAATATCTTTGCTTAATAAAAAAATGTGATATAAAGTGAAAATAATTTGTTTTTTTTCTAAAGATTAAATAACGAAAAAACTTTTAAATCCAAAAAATCTCTTTAATCTGTTATTGAGGTCTCGACGACATTTGTTGTCATAGTCATCTCGCTTTTCTTATTTCAATTTACTGAAAAGATTTCACTTTTGTTGACATTAATAAGTCTACAATTAAAATAAATAAAAAGTTTTACATTTCTCCAATTTTAGCTGATCTTTTTCATCAGCAACATTTTTTCCGAATTTTTAAATTTCTTGAACAATCTTTTTTTAACTTTTTGTGAAAATCTACAAATTTTTTGTTTTTAAGAAATAATGTTTATTTCGAAAATATTTTAAGTTTTATTTTAAAAAGCAGAAATTTAGTTTTGAATTATTTAGAAAAATTATTTATACGAAGTTTTTATGTTTTTAGTTTTAAATTAATAAATTTTTGTAATTTTAATTTGGTTAATTTTCATAAGTTGGTATTTATTAAATATAAAAAAAATTAATTTTTTTACTATGTATAAATGATTGATTTATTAACTAACTTTTATACTCATCTTTAAAAAGGAAATTTATTACAAAGAAATTATCTAAAAAATATTTCGTAGAATTTAGTTTGTTATTATTGGTTTGTTAGAGGGTGGGCCTATATCTTAATATATCAGAATTTGTTTTTTATATTTTATTTTAATCATCTGGAGATGTTTGTTTTCATAAACATTTTTGTCTGTTTTAATTTTTTGTTATTTGAATTTTATGTTCTAAAATTTCTAATTGAAGTTAAAATTTTTATTTGTTTAAAAACTTTGTTCCATGAAAATTATATATTTAAAAACTACCTAACAATAATATATATATAATTTTCGGATAACATAAATTACATTTTATTAATATATTTTTTACTTTTTTTAAACTTAAATGTATTTCTAAAGTATCTTATAAACTTTCTGGTTTATATATAAATTTGTTTTTCCCAATTGGTTTAAACTTGTACGTTTTTATTTGTTTATTCCTCACATGGAGAAAGTCAGCTTATATAGGCACAATTCAATATAACTTTTAAAAGAGTTAAAAATCTTTTATGGTGTTGTCAAATATACTTTAAAGTAAATTAAAAATTAAAGGGCAAAGTTTGAAATGAAAAATTTGAAATAAATTAAATCTTAATTTCATAACTTAATTTCAGAATAAGTAAAATATTTTGATGTAGTTTGGAAGAAGATTCCAGACTGGTCACTCTTTTGAAAAAGCTGTTAGTCCACTGGGTATTAATTTTGGGTTAAGTTTGAATAAAGTAGCTTGGACCTTTTTTGGAAGTTTTGTTTTTTATTTACTGAAATTTATATTTTATGTGAATGGTTATAAAAAATGTTTTAACAAATTTTCTTTTTTACTTTTCCATCTTTCAAACTTTTTATATTTTGTATTTTAGCAGTTTTTTAGTAATTGTTGTTTTGAAAGATGAAAATTTTTTTTTATTTAAAAGTTTTATATTTTGAGACTAATTATTTTTAATATTAGAAGAATTTTCATCTCATGATTTTAAATATTTTTTCATAAATTTATATTCTAAAATTTTTTAGAAGTTTTTTCATTTTTCTTTGACTTCAAATTCCAATGGCTTCTAACTTAGAACAATATTTAATATTTTTAGCAACTCTTTTTGAAAGGTTTAGCTTTGGTTTTTACTTCAAATTTATTTTTAACAATCTGCATCATTTTCAATCTTTCATTTTTGTATCAAATTTTTTTATAAATATTTTTATTTTTTTAAATAGTTTGTTGGCTCACTAATTTTCTAACATTCAATTCGAGATAAGAAACTTTAACTTAGATTAAAATTTGATCAACAAATTGAGATTTTTAACTGAATTATTTTTTGAAGGCTTTTAATTCATAAAAATGATTTTTTTGATGATTTAATAAAATTACATTTTAACATATTGCTTTATAAACAGAATCAAAAAAATGTCTTTATCTTCAAGAGTGATTGTGGAAGATTACATTCTACATAGGATTAGCAACCAATTAAAAATTCCTCATATCTTAAACTCACCACCTAAAGATGTAAATAATCGAGAACTAAAATTATCTGTCAGAAGTTTAGTGGCTGAATATGAAAGGAGATATAAATCCAACTTTGTAGACATCTACAAACATATTCAAACTATGACTGTACAAGATCTACCAGCCACTCTGCAAAAATTTGCGCTTGCTCTTTTCAGGTTAAGACCCCTTTCATCTAAACATCAAATCATTAACAGTTCAGATAATCATAAAAATTTGATTTATGATGATAGTCAGGTTTGTTGGGGTCATGTTCTTGGGTTTCTGATGTTTTCTGGTTCTCTTGCTGTTCATGCTGTTGAAAAAGGAACTCCAGAACAAGTTGAAGTGATTATTGGATGGGTTTCAAACTTTCTTGATAACCAATTAGGGAATTGGATTGACAGAAATGGTGGTTGGAAAAAAATGGTTCAATACTCAGCAGCAAATCGAAGTTTATTGACATATGGTGGTTATGATTGTCCTGATAGAGCGTCGATGCAATCTTTTATGAGTTTTGGAATACTAGCAGCTTGTGTTGGTATAGGAGCCATGGTTCTTGGCAGAAAATAAAACTTTTGTTGCAATTTGAAACATTCTCTTCATATTTTCTGTTATCATTCTATAAAAGCATGTTTTAATTTGTGTGTGTAAAAATATAAATCTTTCAATTAAACCTTGATATTTTTTAGATAGCTTCTAACCATGTTTCTACAATGTTGCTCAATCAATAGAATTAGCAAATTATTTGATTTAAGATGGAACTCTGTAATCAGAACTTCTTCCAAACTTCATCAACTTTCAAATAATTTTCGTTTTTATTCTTCTCTACCACCTCACACCCTTTTAAAACTTCCGGCTCTATCACCAACCATGCAAACTGGAACCATCGTCAAATGGGAACTCAATGAAGGAGATGGCTTTGAAGTTGGTGATTTATTGGCTGAAATTGAGACTGATAAAGCTACATTAGGATTTGAAGCTACTGATGATGGTTTTCTAGCTCGTATACTAGTCGTTGAAGGAACTAAAAATATTGAAGTTGGTACAACTGTCGCTGTCACTGTTGAAGATGCTTCCTTGGTTTCACAGTTCAAAAATTACACTTCAGGTTTCGAAAGGTAACGTCACGTGATTTGTTGTTTCAAAACCCGCTTCAACAGAGCAACCAACCAATCAGCAACCAACCAATCAGCAACCAACCAATCAGCAACCAGCCAATCAGCAACCAGCATCTCAGCCTCCTGTTTCCAACTTTCCCAAACACACCACTGTCGACCTTCCTGCTTTGTCGCCTACCATGACTAGCGGTTCTCTTATCTCGTAAGCAACTCGTGATGTGATGACGTCATCACTGATGTCATGTTTGCAGTTGGGAGTTAGCAGTTGGTGACAAAATTGAAGAAGGTGACGCCCTTGCAATGATTGAAACCGATAAAGCATCAGTTGCCCTAGAGATTCAAGAAGAAGGTTTGTATGACGTCACCACACGCAATGATGACGTCACTACTTTTATTTCAGGATATTTGGCAAAGATCTTGGTGGATGAAGGAGCTAAAGATTTAGATTTAGGGACCCCTCTTTGTGTAATTGTTGAAAATCTTGAAGATGTTGAAGCTTTCAAAGATTTCAACCCAAAAAGTAAGAAAAATTAATTTGAAATTTTTCTAAATTGTTACTTTCAGATGTTGGCCAGCAACCACCTGCTCAGCAACCACCTGCTCAGCAAACACCTGCTCAGCAACCACCTGTCCAGCAACCATCTGTCCAGCAATCACCAGCCCAGCAACCACCTGTCCCGACCACAAACAGGATATTTGCTTCGCCATACGCCAAGAAACTGGCATCTGAGCGAAACTTGGATTTATCTGACTTTGTAGGAAGCGGACCTCTTGGAAGAGTTCGAAGTTTGGATTTGAATCAGAAAAAGAAAAAAGTTAAAAAAGTTGAAGTGAAAAAAGAAGAAGTGAAAAAAGAAGTTGTTACTTCCGGTGATTATCAAGATATCCCAGTTTCGAATATCAGGAAGGTAACAAGTTTTGTGTGTCGTCATCACGAGTGTATGACGTCATCACTTGTAGGTGATAGCGGAGCGTTTGAGCGAGTCAAAACAGACTATCCCACATTATTATCTCTCAGTTGATATTGAAATGGATGAAGTCTTGAAAAGTCGAAAAATGTTCAACGAAAAAATTCCTGAAGGTAATATGTGATGTCATCATCAGTAGTGACGTCATCATTTGATGTTTCAGGACAGACAAAAATTTCTGTAAATGATTTTATAATCAAGGCTTCAGCTCTTTCATGTCTAAAAGTTCCTGAAACAAATTCATCTTGGAAAGGAACATTTATAAGAAAGTAAGTGTCCACTGACCTGTCCTCTTGTCCCATTGACCTGTCCTCTTGTCCACTAGCCTGTCCTTTTGTCTACTGAACTGTCCTTTTGTCTACTGAATTGTCCTCTTGTCCACTGACCTGTCCTCTTGTCCACTAGCCTGTCCTTTTGTCTACTGACCTGTCCTTTTGTCTACTGAATTGTCCTCTTGTCCACTGGCCTGTCCTTTTGTCTACTGACCTGTCCGTTTGTCCACTGAACTGTCCTCTTGTCCACTGGCCTGTCCTTTTGTCCACTGACCTGTCCTTTTGTCTACTGAACTGTCCTCTTGTCCACTGGCCTGTCCATTTGTCTACTGAACTGTCCTCTTGTCCACTGAACTGTCCTCTTGTCCACTGGCCTGTCCTTTTGTCTACTGAACTGTCCTCTTGTCCACTGACCTGTCCTTTTGTCTACTGAACTGTCCTCTTGTCCACTGGCCTGTCCTTTTGTCTACTGAACTGTCCTCTTGTCCACTGACCTGTCATCTTGTCCACTGGCCTGTCCTCTTGTCCACTGACCTCTCCATTTTTATAGATTTGCTTCGGTTGACGTCAACGTTGCTGTTAGCACCGATCGCGGTTTAATCACGCCGATTGTTTATGGCGCACACACAAAAGGTCTTTTCCAAATCGCTGATGACGTCAAAGATCTAGCGACGCGCGCTCGAAGTGGTCAATTAAAACCTGAAGAGTTTATGGTCAGTGAACATGTGACGTCATCAACTGTTAATGACGCCGTCACTCAATTGCAGGGAGGAACTTTTACAATTAGTAATTTGGGGATGTTTGGGGTGAACAACTTCAGCGCGGTAATCAATCCACCCCAATCTTCAATACTCGCTGTTGGTAACGCGAAAAAGATTCTTCTTCCTACCGATGATCACAAGTGAGTTGATAACGTCACACTTGTTGAATTTTCATCTATGACGTCATAGGTCGCGAATTGCAACAGTGATGTCTGTAACTTTGAGTTGTGATCATCGCGTGGTTGATGGAGCTGTTGGTGCTGTTTGGTTAAAATATTTCAAAGAATATCTTCAAAATCCAATCACGATGTTGTTGTGATGACATCTCATCAGCTGGTGTTCACGTCATCAGTTGGCTGTGACGTCATCAGTTGGCTATAACGTCATTTTCGCACGATGCTGTTTATTTATTTTGATGCTTTAACTTAGATGCGAATTATGTGAAGATGCAGAAAAAATAAAAAATTGTTGAAAGAATTTGAACGAAGTTTCGCGAAGTCTCAAGCTGCTTCATCTCGAAGCAAGTTGATTATGAGACAGAATGTCTGAATCTTAAATCGAAATTTGATCAAAGCGAGAATATTTAATTCTTTATCGAGATATTTCGGTAAATTTGGATAAATTCAAATTGAAAAAAATTGGTAAAAATCGGACTTTGAAGTTAGGTTGTCGACGATAATAATGTTGATTATATTTCAAACAAGTTGTCAAGAAATGAGTGAATTTGAAGCTTGTTGAAAACTGAATTAATATTCCCTGAAGCTAAATAATTTGAAGGACTCACAGAAGTAGAAGAGTTTTTATATAAGAGAAGTCGAGATATTACCTTACCTTCCGAGCTTTTCAACAAAACTCGAATTTATGTGACCGAGTTTGGATAAGGGTACTTTCCCTTTCGAATATTACCCGCTTTCGAATGGCGAGTTTTGAACCCGGTTCTCTAGTTGAGTTCCTTGCTCGCTCCTCAGCTAGCTAGCTGTGGCATGAAGGAAATGAGTTTTTATTTTAGAAATCCTCTTTAAGAGGAGAAAGATGATCAAATTGGAGTCGGTTTGATGATGAAAGATATTCGAAAAATTTCGCGTTTAATTTGTTTGAAAGAATTTAAAAGAATATTTTTATCCGTTTGGACATATAATTGCGACAATGAAAATTCCATAACACCCCGGGTAGAAGGACCTGTGAGTCTGGGTAACAACTTGATATCTATAACTTCTGCAGATAAAATATTTTTGTAAAGTGTCTGTCCCCAACACTGTCTGTCGATGTACAATCGATAAACTAATGAATATGGGTCTTAACTATTCTGACACAATAACAAGCTTCTTAAATCACTTTTCAAAGTAAAATAAGGAATACAAATAAAAGTGAAGGCATTTTCTTCCAACGCCTTTTTATCGGGCGAAGCAGGTGCTTATCAAAGTTCTTTCTTCAAACTTTTTCTTTCTGTTTTTGATACCGATAATAATAACAACTGATAAAACGGATTCCAACCAACCAGAAGCAATCTCAGTTCGACCTTAAGTCGCAGAAACATAAAACTATCAAATATTCCGCCAACTTCAATAACTTTTGGAAAATTTGTTAAACTATATATTTTTACGAATTTTGTAACTTCTTTCTAGATTTGAAATTTATGTTTTGAACTTCCAAAAAGTTTAAAAATACTTTTTTTTAATTCATTTTAAGGCGAATTTTAAGTTTTTTTTAATTTTGAAGAAAATTTTTTTTTAGGTTTTCAAACAGAAATTTTAAGGGAAAAAACTTTTCTAAAATTTCATTTTTTTGAAAAAAGTAAACAACAGAAATTGGAAATTCAGATTTGAAAACAAACTTGGAAAATAAACGAAGTAAAAATTCAAAGTTACAGAAAATTTTCAGAGACAAATCAGAAAAACTTAATTTTTTGTTTTTTAAACTCAAATATTTCAAAATATCTAAAATTTCATTTAATAATTTCTTTATTTGTCAAAATATTTGAATTTATAAAAATAATCATAAATTTCCAAAAATCGATTAAAATGTCCCCAGAGTTAAAGACTTCACTTGCGATGATTTCAACAAGAACAATCGGACTTATGAGTAACTTTAGAAGATTTAGTTGAATCAAAAGAGTTTTGTCGGATTTCATTTCTGTCTTGTTCGTTCATCTGTCGCATCCGGGTCACTACTTTTTCCAGGATTAAACTAACAGCTTCATCAACATTACTTCCATTTGCCGCGCTTGTTTCAAAGTACGGGACACTATCACGAGGGCAAATAGTTGGTAGAAAGTTGTTATGGGGTAACTAAGTGACCTACCCGAGAAACTCAGCTTGAGATTGAGCCTGACTCGGAGTAATTGCACGATCTTCCAGATCAGATTTGTTCCCAATTAACAAAATATCTGGAGAATCTGTGTATGCATTTTCTTTGATCTCGTCTAGAATAAAAATAAAAGAGTATGAGATGAAGATGAGAAGAAGATGAGAAGAAGATGAGAAGAAGATGATAAGAAGGTGAGAAGAAGATGAGAAGAAGATGAGAAGAAGATGTGAAGAAGATCAGAAGAAGATTAGAAGAAGATGAGAAGAAGATGAGAAGAAGATGAGATGAAGATGAGTAGAAGATGAGAAGAAGGTGAGATGAAAATGAGAAGAAGATGAAAGGAAGATAAGAAGAAGATGTGAAGAAGATGTGAAGAAGATGATAAGAAGATGAGAGAAAGATGTGAAGAAGATGTGAAGAAGATGATAAGAAGGTGAGAAGAAGATGAGAAGAAGATGAGAAGAAGATGTGAAGAAGATGAGATGAAGATGTGAAGAAGATGATATGAAGATGATATGAAGATGAGAAGAAGATGAGATGAATGTGAGATGAAGATGAGAAGAAGATGAGAAGAAGATGAGAAGAAGATGTGAAGAAGATCAGAAGAAGATGTGAAGAAGAAGATGAGAAGAAGATCAGAAGAAGATGAGAAGAAGATCAGAAAAAGATCAGAAGAAGATGTGAAGAAAAAGAAGATGATATGAAGATGAGAAGAAGATGTGAAGAAGATGTGAAGAAGATGATAAGAAGGTGAGAAGAAGATGAGAAGAAGATGAGAAGAAGATGAGAAGAAGATGAGAAGAAGATGAGAAGAAGATGTGAAGAAGATCAGAAGAAGATGTGAAGAAGAAGATGAGAAGAAGAAGATGAGAAGAAGATGAGAAGAAGATCAGAAGAAGATGAGAAGAAGATCAGAAAAAGATCAGAAGAAGATGTGAAGAAAAAGAAGATGAAAAGAAGATGAGAAGAAGATGAAAAGAAGATAAGAAGAAGATGAGATGAAGATGAGTAGAAGATGAGAAGAAGATGAGAAGAAGGTGAGATGAAGATGAGAAGAAGATGAGAAGAAGATGAGAAGAAGATGAGAAGAAGATGAGAAGAAGATGAGAAGAAGATGAGAAGAAGATGTGAAGAAGATGTGAAGAAGATGATAAGAAGATGAGAAGAAGATGAGAAGAAGATGAGAAGCAGATGAAATGAAGATGAGATGAAGATGAGAAGAAGATGAGATGAATGTGAGATGAAGATGAGAAGAAGATGTGAAGAAGATGAGAAGAAGATGAGAAGAAGATGAGAAGAAGATGAGAAGAAGATGAGAAGAAGATGAGAAGAAGATGAGAAGAAGATGAGAAGAAGATGAGAAGAAGATGAGAAGAAGATGAGAAGAAGATGGGAAGAAGATGAGAAGCAGATGAAATGAAGATGAGATGAAGATGAGAAGAAGATGAGATGAATGTGAGATGAAGATGAGAAGAAGATGTGAAGAAGATGAGAAGAATATGAGAAGAAGATGAGAAGAAGATGAGAAGAAGATGAGAAGAAGATGTGAAGAAGATGAGAAGAAGATGAGAAGAAGATGAGAAGAAGATGAGAAGAAGATGAGAAGAAGATGTGAAGAAGATGAGAAGAAGATGAGAAGAAGATGAGAAGAAGATGAGATGAATGTGAGATGAAGATGAGAAGAAGATGTGAAGAAGATGAGAAGAATATGAGAAGAAGATGAGAAGAAGATGAGAAGAAGATGAGAAGAAGATGAGAAGAAGATGAGAAGAAGATGAGAAGAAGATGAGAAGAAGATGAGAAGAAGATGAGAAGAAGATGAGAAGAAGATGAGAAGAAGATGAGAAGAAGATGAGAAGAAGATGTGAAGAAGATGAGAAGTAGATGAGAAGAAGATGAGAAGCAGATGAAATGAAGATGAGATGAAGATGAGAAGAAGATGTGAAGAAGATGTGAAGAAGATGATAAGAAGATGAGAAGAAGATGAGAAGAAGATGAGAAGCAGATGAAATGAAGATGAGATGAAGATGAGATGAATGTGAGATGAAGATGAGAAGAAGATGTGAAGAAGATGAGAAGAAGATGAGAAGAAGATGAGAAGAAGATGAGAAGAAGATGAGAAGAAGATGAGAAGAAGATGAGAAGAAGATGAGAAGAAGATGAGAAGAAGATGGGAAGAAGATGAGAAGCAGATGAAATGAAGATGAGATGAAGATGAGAAGAAGATGTGAAGAAGATGTGAAGAAGATGAGAAGAATATGAGAAGAAGATGAGAAGAAGATGTGAAGAAGATGAGAAGAAGATGAGAAGAAGATGAGAAGAAGATGAGATGAATGTGAGATGAAGATGAGAAGAAGATGTGAAGAAGATGAGAAGAATATGAGAAGAAGATGTGAAGAAGATGAGAAGAAGATGAGAAGAAGATGAGAAGAAGATGAGAAGAAGATGAGAAGAAGATGAGAAGAAGATGAGAAGAAGATGAGAAGAAGATGACAAGAAGATGAGAAGAAGATGAGAAGAAGATGAGAAGAAGATGTGAAGAAGATGAGAAGTAGATGAGAAGAAGATGAGAAGAAGATGAGAAGAAGATGAGATGAATGTGAGATGAAGATGAGAAGAAGATGTGAAGAAGATGAGAAGAAGATGAAATGAAGATGAGATGAAGATGAGAAGAAGATGAGATGAATGTGAGATGAAGATGAGAA
>JAQGEQ010000019.1:0-150582 GCA_034620365.1 Pegea sp. RAD2-039
TTTAATAGAAAAATATCAATTATTTTGGTTTTTCAAATATTCCAAACTTAATTGCAGTAGTTTATAATAAGAACTTCTAAATTTAATAACTTGATAGATACAGCAAATTCTATGAATAAAACAAATTTAACATTTGAAATTTTACATGATTAAAATTTAGAAAAAAAAACTTTAAATATTCTAAGCTTTGATTTTACCACTAATAAAATAATTTATAATAACAATATCAGCATCTATATTTATAAAAATAAATACCTTAAACTCTAATTAACAACTTATTTAATTTTGCAAAAAAAAACAATGATAAAAGTTACAGAAAATCTTCAAGAATTGCCGCTTTAAATCAGATTGAAGCAAAAATACAATTTTATTTAAGTCTTTTTTCGCCCAAAATATCAAGCGTTTGAAATTGACAATGGAACTTCAGTCTACAAAACATACTCAAAAATTAAATTAAATATACTTTTTATTAAAAGGTTTTAACAATTATTTTAAATTGTTTAAATAGTATTGTTAAGTTACAAAAATTATAAATAATCTCGTAAATTTAAAACAAAATTACTCGAGAAGCACGCAAAATTGGTAAAACTTGGAGAAATCAAGCTAAGTAAGCCAACACAAGTTATTTAATTCTTATCTTATCGATTCTTTACAAAAATATGTAATTTTGTTTAAGTTATAAAACTTGTTTTAGGCTGTTTTATAATATATATATATTCACTTCTAGATCTGGTATGCCGTCCTAATTTATAAAAGTTGTCTTTATTTTCAACGTGTTTCTTTGTTTTAGTCGTAAGTAGCTCTGAATAACTAAGTGACTAACTGACTAACAGGACAGCTGCTTATTAAATAATTTGTTAAAGGATTAATGCTTATTAGATAAAAATCACGTACAGGCTAAACAACATTTTTTAAAGTCTGCTCTCTGTAGAAAACATTACTGAAAGTAGTTAATCAAATGTATCCTTCTCAAAAGGTGTTATAAAAGAAGATATAATAATATTATAAAAATGATGTAAGACTTGCTATTTATAAATCAGTATTGGTTCAGTAATTTTACATAACTGTACTTAGTTATAAGGTAAAGTCAATTTTAATAAATTATTAATGTAAGTTAAAACTAAACCTGTATCTAATTTTTCACATTTCTTAAATTTGTAAACAAGTAATCAACAATATAAACAATTTGTTTACTATCAAAACTATTTTATATGAGTAAATGTATCGTTAGTGCAACATTATCTTCCAACTATAAGTGATAGATTCAAATCTACTTTATATTGACTGTTTTGTAAATGTTTTTAAGATGGTTTAGAAATAAGAGTTTTTTAGATTGTCGTAATTTATCCGTAGCAACTTTATAAAATACGTTTAGTTTTGTTATTATTTTATAATATTTTTTTGGTTTAATTTTTTTTTATTTGAAGAAAATATTAGCAATCAATGTAGTAGTAAAAGAATAAAATAATTTATCAACGGATATTTATATCTCTATTTAACTTTAAATATATATTTTAGTTTATGGTAAAATGCTGAATTTCATTTTAAAGTTGAATAATTTTTTGAATTATTAATATTACTTTTATAATATTTATTTTTAATTATTTTCTTTTGATTTAGTTATGTTTTTATTGTTGAAATTTTTCATAAGCAACAAGATTGTAGTTTTGTATAGATGTTTTATTTTTATATATTTTTGAACATTATAATTATATAAATTCAGTTTCAATCTAATAATTCAATATAAATTCTTTTAATTTTAATAGAATATTTTTCTGAAAATTCTTTTATAGTTATTTTGAAATATTTATTTTATTAAAAGTAGAAAAATTGTGTTCTTAAATTTGTGTAAAAATAAAAAAAATACTTGACAATCTTATTAAGTATAATTCTTTTACTAAAAAAGTTTTCAAAAAATATTATGTCCTAGAATACTTTCAATTTCATTTAAAAGCCTTTATTAATCATTATAAGTGATTGTAATAATAGCTTTGCTTAATTTTTTGGGCTATGATAATATAAGTCTGAAAACCACTATTTGTTTACAATTAAATTAAAGTTTGTTTACAATTTTGGCCCTATTAGAAAATCATTCAATGTTTACAAAGCTAGTAATAAGTTAGAATTGTAATTTAAATTTATATCTATAAATTTTATGAAAGTATTTATTAAGCTAATGTTTTATGATGAACGTTAAGCATCAAACTCTATTAATATAGTAGAGTTTATAATTTCGATTATAGAATTAAGAAATTGAAAAGTAAGTAGTTGAAAGTAGTTTTGGGAATTATTAGTTTAAAATGAATGTTTCTATTGAATCATTGCTTGAAGATGCAAAATGTTTGGTTGGAAGATTAAAGGTATTTAATAACTTTTTGTTTACTTATATATTTTTTATCAAATTATGTTTAAAATTGTGTAAAATTTCATAGTCTTAGACTAAATTGTTCAATTTTGAAAAAAAATTATTTTTATGATTTGTTTTGTTGATATAGTTATCAGTTTAGAATTATAGATTTTTATCAACATAATTTGTAAGAGCTTTTACTACAAATATTCACCAAAAAACTTTTGATGTAATTTTGTTTAGGATCATGATGCTGCGGCAGCTTCCTTGTCTCAGAAAACTGGAAATCTACAAAAAGATATTGAAGCTAGAAACACTTATCAGGAAAACTTGAAAGATTTCAATCAGGTTGCTGGTCATCAATTGAGGCCCAAGCTAGTGCTAGGTTGGTTTTAAAATGTTTCATATTCGTTTGGATATTTATTCTAGTTTTATTTTTTTTTTGTAAAACATCAAATATCAGATTATATTTTGCAATTGAACTATTTTTAAATAGAAACCAATTAATTACTTGAGATATAAAAAATCACAAATTTGTTTGAATTAAAAAATCTTTTTAGCAACATTTATTTTATTGAACGCATGGCTGCAGATAACAAGTTAATAAAGTTTTTAATTAAAAACAGACTGAGCAAAAAGATAATAAAAAGGTCTTAAGTATCACAGTTTAACATAAAATAATGTAAAAAAGAAAATAAGAACACTACAGAGGCATTAGTAATTGTAAGTTTTATATCAAAAGTACAAAATAAGTGAAATTTTCTTAAATGATTCTTAGCTAAATAATAAATGATTTAATTATTTTTGTAAATTATTGAAGCTTTCAAAGATTATTTGGTTGTTTTAAAAGCTTTTATTATAAATATTCAAGTGTTATACTTTGAAAGTCTATTACTTTTCAAAGTTTTCTAAAAACTTTAAGTTGAAACAGATGTTGCAACTGTACTAAGTAGTCTGTTCTTACCACTAAAGCTTTTTGATAAGATATATAAAGGTCATTAACTCAAAAAATGGAGTTATTGAAGAAAATTGGCAATCGTGTAACTTTCAAACTACCATCTCTAAGTTTTACATCGTCGAAACGATATTTATTAGCTCTAAATATATAGTTATATATTGTCTTCTCATATTATACGATTGTCAACGTAAAGTTCAACAGTGTCTTACCACTTTAGACGTGGTGTCATTAGCCGAGAAGTTTTCACAAGTTAAGGTTCCAAACCGAATCAACTATATCTTTACATGAGATTCGAAACCTATTTACAAACCCAACGTCTGTCAGACGAACTTCCTTCTACAGCAAACAACTGATGTTTTCATGTTAGGGATGCAACATGAAAATAACACCATACGGGCGCTTCAACATGAAAACGAAGAATTGAAACAGAGTTTAAGCGAACATCAGAACGCTTTGGAGTTAATCATGTCCAAGTACCGCCATCAGATGATTCAATTTATCGACAGCAAAAAGTTAGAGAATAATTAGTTAAAATAAATAGGAGTCTTAACTATTATTAATAATTTCTGTAAATATTGATAAAAATGATTAGATTTGTTGTTAGTTTATATATATTAATATGCAAATTTTGTAGCTTTAACAACAGCTTCTATAGATGTTTCTCATACTCAGGTTTCTACAAGTCCTACCTTCAGCCCCTGATTCATCTGCTGATGAACAAAGCTCTGAAAATACCCAGATTTTAATGAATAAGGTAGCAGATAACTTATTTGAATAATTAATAACTCTTATTACCAATTTCTTGCCATCAACAGATTCATGAGATGGCGGCTATCATGCAGACAGCTGCAAGTTTAGATGACGAGTCAGAACAAGCTCGTCAACAACATGTATCTCGTCTAGAAGCTGAAAATGAAGGATTGAGAAACCTCCTGTTGATTGCGGATGGACAATGCGGCTCTTTTTTCACAGCTGCTAATAAAGACATTTATGATGCAGAACTTCTACAAACTTCTTCAGTTTCAGTTGGTGAAGTATCTAATGAAAGAAAAGAGGACACAAAGTCTTGATTATCTTCCGATTTTCTTCAACTTTTCTTTTTTATTGATAACTTTTCAAGAATAACTTTCATATTTATCAAGTAGAATTTGCTATTAATTTTTGTTGGCTATTCTCTTTGTGAGATTTTCTTCGTTTTTTACAACTAAATGGATATTATAAACTAAATTTTCTGTTGACATCACTAAAAGCAGTTTTAAAAAACTTTCAAATGCTCATCCATCCTTATTCAGAATATCTTTGTGTTTTTAGCAGTTTAGTTTTGAAACAAACTTTTGTTTGATTGAATTATTCTTTCATTCTCTAAATAATTTTATGTTTTTAGAAATATGTGTTTACATGGATGGTTAAGGTTTGTATTTTGATGTTATTACTCAAACAATTCGTTTACTAAAGTAATTCTCTGTCTTTAACAAGTAGCTATATATGATGCTTTTAGAATTTAGGGAATCTGTTCTCGCATAATTTAGTGGATTTTGTAATAGTTTATTTCTTCACAAATAAAACATACAAGATAAGTTCCTAGTGACCCAATTAAAAAGTAATATTTGATTTCAAATACTTATTATTAACTTTAAAATATTTTATATTCAATTCATATTTCCATTTCGTAACCAACAGCTCATATGATTTACAATGATGCAACTTACTAATATCATAAGAATTAGTTATCATTTTTATAATATTATGTTTGGTTAATTTTTTAATTATTTTGAAATGTTTTGAACGTCAGATAAACAAATTAATAGAACGTCATAACTATATATAATATATATCAAAAGACATCCTTAATTTATTACAGTATTTATGTCCATACAATATTTATCACATATTGTTGATAAGCATGAATTATTTTATCTCTATGAATATTTATACAATTTATTAAAAAAAATCTGAGCGGTGAAAGCATAGATTTGATAATAAGTTAAATATAATATGTATATGATAATAAGTATATTATTATATACTATATATATATAGATAATAAGTAAATTATGATTTCAGTTAAATACTTACAAAGCTAGATTTTCACTTTTTTTCTAAATCTTAAAATAAAGAAACTTCAAAACTGTATTAATGAAAAGTAGAAAATATCACCAAAAATTCCCAATTGTTCATTTTAAACAACTTGATTAAACTGGTAGCTAAAACTAAACATTAAATAAGCAATCAGAAAAATTCTATAACTTTAAAAATGCTATGTAATCACATTTTATTCAAATAAAGTGTAAGCATATTTGTTTCTGTGAATCATTTTATGTTCGCCGGTCAAATTTTAAAGAAATCTTATTTTGAATATCAGTAGCGTTGTTTTAAATAAAGATACAGAAGTTTAATGAAAAGTTATTAGGTTAATCGAACAAACTGACTTGTAAATATTCTCTGGTAAGCAAATTGAAACAAACCAAATTTGTCTTGTGTTGGGCAACCGAAGGTGCATTAGAAACGCGAAACGTTATTGGTGGGGCTACACCAATACAGCGCCTACGTTTGTGTAAAGTGTAAGCTGTTCAAAGAGAAAATTAAGCCCCATTTTCGTATAAACATTTTATTTAATTTATTTCGAAAGAAACTATAAAAAACTGTAATTTTATCATTTTATTTCAATAAATGCAAAGGAGGGTGCTTGAAGAGACTAATATTTCCGCTAACACACATTCTTACAAATAATAACCATAAAGTTATAAATATATATACTATGTAGTATTATATACCTATTATATGTAATTAGGAAACAAACATCGAAAAAAAATATATTTAACTAATCGATAACTATAGACTTAACGTTACATTTCAGTAGTCCCCGAACAATATAACAGTGGACAATTACATAGAATGTCAATATACCAAAAACGAGAAAAAGTATTCAGAATAAAAAGTTACAAATATGATTTAATTTCAGCTGCTGAAGCAGTGATTCAAAAGCATTCTCTTGGTGGTTTGAACTCTTGTCTTGACCCTCGCTCACCAACCATTGATTTTATTAGAACTCCAATGAACATCAAACTAGAAGATAAAGGTAAACACCACTTTCGATAAACTTTTTTTGCAAAAAAAAACAGTTATTTTTGTGTTTAAAATTGAGCAACTTTTTCGAGTTATTTTTCTATAAAAATCTATTAAATTATTATTTAAATTTTTTGTATAATTTGTTGTCAAACTTAACTTTTTGTTAACAGAATCTATTATAGATAAAAATGATGAAGACACTTCTTCCTACAAACTCCAAAACAGTTTATTGGATGGATCAGGTGTAGATCGATTTTCATCATTTAAAGGTTATATAAAAGAGTTGGAAGACTCTAAAACAAGTACAAGTAGCGATGATAGCTCCATCACAAACCTACCAGCTGATCTAAATGACAACGATTTAAAAGATTTACAAATTATATCAGAACCTGATCAAGAAGAAGAAACCAAAAGTTTGTTCTTCTACTTTGTATAAAATCATCAATAAATCCAAATAATTTATTTTCCAGCTCAATTACAATCTGAACAATCTAAAACTGATGATTTGGTGATTTCCAAAAAGAAACTAAACCTAAAACATCAAGTGTTTAATGATGAAAATTCAACTTTATCAGAAAAACAAACAAGCATCTTGCTACCTCAAAGAGCGAAAAGCAGTCCTTTAGGTTTGCGGTCGCCTCTGGCAACTATTGGACTTAGTAATTCACCATTAGTTGAAAAAGGCAAAAAGGTGACTTTGTGAATCAGCAAATATTTCAGTTGCATAATTATCAATTGAATGAAATTTTATTAAATAATTTCTTCTAGAAATCCGCTAATAAACATTTCTAAAATACTTTTTTTAATTTTAGAAGGTTTCGAACTTTGATCCAGCTTTACGAAGACGGATCCAACCCCTACCAACCAGAAAACCTGGTTTCAACTTCCATCAAGAAAATTGAAATTGTTTGAATCACTTCTTCCTTTTGTTGTTTAACTATTTTTGTTGTTGGCAATTTTACTTTCAGAGTTAGCAATTGTAAATAGATAACCAATTACAAGCTTCAAAGTAACTCTCAACTAATTTTTGTTTCTTTAAATTTCGAATTTTGTGAATAAACATTGACCCGAATTTTCACGTTTGTATTTTGTCACTTATAAAAATTTTCATAAATAATTGTCTCAAATCGACTCTTGTTGAAGCATTTTTACATTTTTTAACTTCAGCCTTACAAAATGTATTTCTAAGAAAAACAAGTAATTGCAAATGACAAATTATATTATTATTACAGCAAACACAAAACGATATGACTTCAGAAAGATAATAAAAAAAGGGTTAAGGCAACACAGTTTAACATAAATATTTGTAGAAAAAGAAGAAACACTGCGCAGGTCTATGGTTTAAATCAAAATAAGTGAAGAAACCGGAAGTATTATATTCCACTTATTGACAGAATTACTTAAATCCTATTTCTATAACATAAAGTTTAATATTTGGTGTAGCGATGGAGCCAAGAAGAAGATTTCACACCGTGGTTACTTTATTGAAAAAGTTGTCACACCACTGGGTGTTATTGAAGTTATTTGTTTAGTACAATGAACGCGAGGGAGGGCGCCTGAAAAGAGCATCTCCTGCTAACACACATTCTTACAAATAATACCTGTTAACTTAAAAATATAGAAAGAAAAAAATTTAACACATGGCATTTCAGTAGTCCTCAAAGCATATAACAGTGAGCAATTACATAGAATGTTAATAATATAAAAAAGAGAAAGAATCACAGTTTAGAAATGGCAATGTTATAACGGTTTAACTTCTACTTGAACAATGTGAAAGATTCTGACATGACAATTTCTGATTGCAGCTGGTTCCAGGTACTAATTGTTCGGTTTGAGAAAAAATTTGCTCTGATTAGCGTACCAGGTGATATGAGCTTATTAAGATGTAATGTGTGTTGTCTGAGTTGATATAACTTATAGAGGTGTTGTCATCAACCAGACTCACAAAGTGCTTCTACCCGGGTTTTTATTGACTATTTCTTGTCGTTTTTATTGGATGTGAAACTGGATCAAAATCTGTGTATGTCTGTAGAGATGATTAGTAGCTACTTTATTTCCTGAGGAACAGCTACTGGTGGAGACAGGAAAACAGCTGATCACTGGAGGACTTTTGTGAAAGGAACCTAAATTTATAATCAGAAATTAAGTTGTTGGGAAGTGAAATTCAACTTAAAAACTCTCTTATTCAAATAGAATATTAAAATCTTGCCTTAAGCTTGTGATTTATGATGCCAACAAATGCTTTCTTACTAGGTAAGATAAGATTGGATCAATATAAATTAGAAATAGATTTCTTGTAAACTATACAAAGATCTCTGTACAGAGATTTTATGGAAGGGTCTGCTTCAGTTGGTTTATATAGGAGGTTTTTTAAATGTTGCAAATTCCTTGAATATTTGGGCAGTTGTGGTTTTTTGTTGACTCGATAAAAAGGTACCAATTTCTTAATTGATTCTTTAACGATGTTAGCAAACTGTAAGTAAATAGTATTGATTTCTTCGGAAGAGTCGAAAACAAAAATCCAGTCAACACCCGACAGAAACTTATTAATACCATTATAATTTCTTCGATGAAAATCCCTTTTACGTGGAGTTATAATGTTCATGGAAAAAGGTTTGATGGAGCTTGAATTCGATCATATTGTGATCGCATGTTAGAGTAAAAAGTTTTTTTTTGATCAACGTGGATAATGTTCTCAAGGTTTGATGTGATAAGAAACTTCAAAGTATTATCACTAACTTGGGGTGGAAAAGTAACCATCTGAGATAGGTTTCACTCAGTCTGTCACAACGCAAAACACAAAAAATATTACCGTCAACCAGAAAAAATCAGGATATAACGGTTTCAACCAAGTTTCAGTAATACAAATAAATTTGAAATGTTGAATGTGCAAAAGAGCTTTCAACTGGAAAGTTTTGTTAATAATCGACCGCGCATTGAGGAACATACCTAATATGTAATAAAAGAATTGTCTTTTTGACGCTTGTTAGATTTGATGATAGACTTCGGTAAGTTTGTATATTAGTCTGGAAGGATGGTATTCACAACTGTGTGCGGAGAGGATGTGAAAAAAACAGATGTGCGACCAGTGGTTATTTGCCACTTCCATTTTCTGAAAAAAAACCTTGACAATTCTCAAGAAATCAGTTGGTTGTTCCTTCTTATTTCGGTTATACGCCTTTTTTAGAAGACGCTTATTTTCTAAGCGATCATCTTTACACATATCATGCGCTACTCTAATGCGTTAGAATTTTTTGTCAAGTCTTAGCTTATACAGCTTAGCAAGAAACTTTCATTTGTCCCAACTTTCCTGAAAGGATACTTTTTTAATGGTCTTTGTTGACCTGATGTCTTTGCTCCAAGTCTGGCTATTGCTACCTTTGGAACGTCGACGTGACCGAGGCCCATGTGACATGTTTCTTTGAAGAGGCATCTATTCTTTGAAGTTAATCCATTGATTTGGACAAGCTAGAAATCTCCCCATTGATTCTGGCAAATTTTGAAATTTAAATTTCAAATTTGAGTTTGGCCAATTCAGCGTTTAGGTTTGCTCATGTCGGATAACATATTTTAATCAAAATTGAAGAAAGTACAAGGAGTAGGAACAACTTTAAATATTATAATAACTTTCTTTTGTTTAATGCTTCAGAATTTATTTTGCATACTTACGTATTTACTCTTGTCAAGTTTTGTTTATTTATGAAAACTTTGTTTACTTTTATGAAATGAATATTTCATTTTTTGGGCGAATTAGTTTCCAAGCCATACCAACGTTTTCATAAGATAAATGTTTTTATGTAACATTTGGATTACGTGTTTTGATAGCTCATATTTTTTTATGAAAGTAAACAACATTATTAAGACAAGGTTTGCCATATGATGCTATAAACAGACAACTCTTCACACTTTTGAACACTAATGTAAAAGGATTTCGGTTGTTGTTGTTGGTCAAGGAGTTGTTATAGGTCAAAGGCATGAACTTGGCTGTGTAAACTTTCCATTAAACTCTGTTCTTTATATGCTTGTGTGCTGTCATATATCTTTGCAATTACGAAATGAATTTTATCACGATGCTAGTAAAACTGTTTGTCTTTATATAGTCATGTATTTAATATTATTATCAAAACAATCTTACATTGAAGTTTATCATATCTACTCAGATATCTTTTGATTTATATTTTTTATGTAGTGGTTTAAGATATTTAAGTGAGTTTGTATTAAGGCGTAAATATGAATAGTGATTAAAGAAAATGATACAAGTTGTTTGGTTAATTCCATGTTAGTGAGTTTTGAGAATATTTTTTTGTATTTAGATTGTTTATTTTTTCATAAAAAATATTTCATTAATGTTTGAAGTTATGATTACATTTTTCTGTTTAATTTTTTAGTATAAAACTGAAAAATAGTTATTTTAGTGTTGGTTACTTTTTATTGTGATATAAAAATGGCAACAAATTAAAAAATATCACTCAAGTTAAGTTGGTATATAAAGTATTATTACATTAAATGAAAATTACATTGAATTGACTAAAACCTATAGAAAAGTATCTATAAAATCATATTATACAAATTGTTGGTAACTGATTGACATATTTTGTATAAGTTTTGTAAAAATATAACAAGATTTATATTTCAGATTAGTTTATATAATTTATTGCAGTTTTTATTTTTGTAATTATATTTGAAATGATAAAATGGCTACTGAAATAACTTGGGTACTAATAAGTAAAGATGGAATCAGGCAACTTCTTTCACCGGAAATGATGTTTGTTGGAAGTCAAAACTGTGAGCTAACTTTGAAGGTACTAAAGAAGAACAGTTTTAACTAAATCATGATACTTAATTATTTACATTTTGATGTTTCATCAAATATTATTTTCAATTTATTAGCTTTAAAAATAAATTATAAATTTATCTTATTAAGTAGAATTTATGTCTCAAAAATAGTTTGTTGATTAATTAACAAAATAAGTTCACATTTTCTAATTAATATCTATTTACTGAAGATAAGTCTGTTTTGATAATATGATCTTACTAATTTCTCTAGGAGCTTTGTATTTCTTAAACTTGTCAACCATTGATGAAGAGTTTTATTTTTTTAGTGTAAAAGCATTGACAAGCAACATGCGGTCCTTAACTTTGATTCAATCCAAAATGCTTTTCGGATTAAAGATCTTTCAAGTTCAAATGGGGTCAGAGTCTTAAAAGATTTTATTTTTAAGTTTAATTTTCAAACGGGAATTACATTTTTTCTAATGGAAAATAATTTATAAATAAAAATATAATTTATGGTTAAAATTGGTATAAAAAAGTTTATAGATTTGATTAGTTACTTAAAAATGTAACCAAATTAGTTTATAAAATTATTTCTTAAAAATTTGTTTTGTAATTTACAATTAATCCTTCTAGACATTTGTGAATGAAACCCGAATACCTGAACTTATTTACATAACTCTTAAACATGGTGATCAAGTGAGGTTTGGGTATGGCTCCGAAGAGTTTAGTATCTCTAGAGTATGTTTATTCTCATTTAATTAAGAAAAGCTGTGAGTGGTTTTATCAGCTGATGATATCAGCCACTACTACTGTTGTTGTTTATAAATGTTGTGCTTTGAAATTTCATTGAAACTTTTCAAAGATTGTTCGGGTTAGGAATTTATCACAAAGAAGCAAATCTTCTTCTTCCTTAAAAATCTCATCTAATAAATCATCTGCATCTTCTAAGACTTTACCACCTAAGTCTTCATCTTCTACAGGTAAGCTCCTTATGTTTATATCTATGTGTCATGATGACAACTCTCCTTTGTAACTAACAACTTAGAAGCGAGAAGATGATGTCTTCACCTGTAGATTAGAAATCTAAATTGAGAGTTTTATACTTTGAAGCTGCTTTACAATTTATGAAAGCCAACCCCATAATTATCTTTTGTCCCCTTTTTGTTCCTGGAGTTTTTTATGTATCTTCAGATGTTGAGTTTTCGTTAGTGTCTTCCTGGTAGGAAGTGATTAGTGATGGTTTTCCCATGGAGTCTGTTCCGCATCACTTCTTCCTCTTGATAGTTTATTTACAAATAGCTAATTTTATTCAGCTATAAATCTATTTTTGTAGCTTTCAGCAGAATGAGGTGAACCATCTAGAGGTGATGTTGGTATAAATCAATATTAAAACCTTTTGAATTCAGACTTTTTAGTCTTTCCAGTATACTTTAACCATATTTATGACAAATTTTAACTTTTAATAGACATCAAGCAAGTAATTCCAGCCAAGCAGTCAACATCTGTACCTTCATTTAGTTCAAATGAAATTGGCAAATCCACACAAACAGGTTTTATTATTTATTCATTTTGCTGGAATGATTTTCATAAAGCAATTTGTAGATTTGCACCACAATGAAAACTTTAGTGAGGTTCAGGTACATTTTTAAAACTTTATCACGTGACATTCAATTGGTCAATTTGCTTAAAATTTCATTCAGAAAATTGCTTCTTCTCAATCAGTTGATAATTGGTTCGCCCTAAACCAACCAAATAGAAAAACGACGAAGAATTTGGCATCCAAATCAGAAAGTGAGTAGAAAATTCAGTTTCGAAATACAATTTCGTTGTTTAATTAAAAGTTGAACTTTCAGCAAATGAAGCACCTGAAAGGTAAGATGCATTTAAGATTTCATTAAACTTCTAATCATTTGTTTGTTACGACAAAAACTGTTGCTAACTAGACAGCTCTCTGAAAATTACCAATTTGAAAAATACTAAATGTTATCTTAACGATGTGATGACGTCACCTGTATGACTTCATATGTACTCGCGTTATTCTTTACTGTTGTGATTGTTTGTTCGATTTTAAGTTTCTGTTTCTTCCCATGTTGTTTTCAAATTATCAATTTTTCCAAATTCAGAAACTTTTTCTTTTATTTTTAATCACAAAACTTTTGAAGAAATTTATTTATATAAGATAGTTTCAAAAGTAACTGATCGTTGGAATGCTGTGTTTTAATTGGTCAATTATCTAAAGAAAGATGTAAAAATTAATCAAAAGAATATTTGACATTTTTCGGTTTATTTCGTCATCAAATTTCTTCTTTTTTATCAAAATTTCGAACTTTTTGTTTGAAATCAAACAATTATCTGAATATCTGCTTTTGTAACTTTTTTCTACCACTAATCCTGTAGACAAGAAAGAGTATTGGAATCAGCAAGTCTCGAAGTAGGTGAGTTGTCTGATTTGTTTTTTGAATGTTTTGATGTTTAGCTGAAATATTTCGAATTTGTAAAGATAGATTTATTGAAATGTTGAACATTTGGCAACGAAGTGTTTGATTACTTTTCAATTTCATTTGTTGTTGACTCATCATAAAACAAATATTTTTGACAACAATAAATTTGTTGCTTAAATCAAAAACTTTTCAGAGAAACAAGAAGAAGAAGATTTGAAAATGTTTCAAGAAGAAGAAGACTCAAATTTTGCTGAAAAGTAAATTTTGTAGATGAGTTTTATTTCTTTAATTTTGAAAAATATATAAAAGTAGTTTATGGTGATCAGGTGGGAAACTGGGGGTGGAAATCTGTTCAAGTTGTTTTTTGGCTTCTATTTTAGCTTTTGATGCAGATCAAAATTAGAAGATTAAATTTGATCAATTTACAAAATCTACAAAATAGTGATTGGTTCAATTTAGAAATAAATAATTTTGAAAATCTGTTTAATTGAATTAAACGAACGAACGCAGAATGGGACAGTTGCAAACAAAACCTCCAGGGATTAAATGTCTTCTTGATTTTTTCTACTTTTATAAGAGATCAGTTTTGTAGCTTGCTTACAACACAAACATCTTAAGATGCCTGTCTCTCTTCTTGATAATATCTTGTGAGTTTTTCTTTTGTATACGAAGACTTGTTGTATTTTTGCTTAGTTGTTTTGTTTCTTTTTAAAATCTTTTCTTTTTTATCCCAGTTGTTTTCAGTTTTGATATTTTTTTGCTGTTTTAGAACTTTCAACAAACTTTGAAATATCAAAGTATGGGTCATTTGTTTTTATTTTTCTATTTCAACTTTTAAAAATACCGAATATTAAATACTTAATACTAAAATATTAAATGAAAATTTGAACTTTGTAGTTTATATTTGGATTAAAAAATTCCAACAAATTAGAAGTAGTTTCTTTCAAAAGTTTGATTTGATCAAATTGAACACTTTGCAGAGTAATAGGTGAAGTAAAGAGCAAGACATCATCATCCTCATCTTCCTCATCAAGTAATGAAGTATCAAATGCAAGTTGCACTGGAACATACACTGTACTAGTTGAAGAGGTATGTTGATGTGAAGCAACTTTTTCACTACCAAGTAGTTCTACAAACTGAACATTAAACTTAAATATTTGAAGCTTTTTATTATTAAATTGATTTGTAGAAAAAGAATGTAAATGATGAAGATGATAAAGACTTACAAGCAACAAAACACATCCTTATTTCTGACTGGATCAAGAACCAGCAAGTAACCAGTGACAACCATACACCCAGCAACCAACCACCCAGCAACGAATCACTAAGCAACCGCCTTTCAACTAACTCAAAACCTTCTTTTGCCCCTATATCCCTCCAAAAGACCAATTCGTTTTCAAATCCTTCTTCCAACAAGTAAGAAGTCCCATCTGAGATTTTATAATTTTTTTCTTCCATTTCAGAAAATCTTTTCGAAAAGAAAACCAAAAAACTACAAAAGATGGATCCTTGAAAAAGTCCCCAGACTCCACAGAAGATACAGCAATTGATGCCTTAGAAAATCCTTCAGAGGAACCAGTTCTTGTCAGATCCGGGAGCTTCACGATGAATGAACCAAGCGGAGCGGTTCCGCGCGCGGAAATCCCCACGATTGCTTCGTTTTCTGCTCTTCCTCCTAAGATGAACAGATGCAACAGTTTTACAAAGATCAGATCTGAGACTCCATCAAAGATTAGAGTGAGATCCGAAATCCACCAAAATCATATCTTATAATTTCATCAACAGACAGAAAAGAATATGATGACGTCATCGCATCGATCGCGAAGTTCATCACGTGATCGATTCTATCAGCCAATCAGCAACCGGCAAGCAATTAACCAAAAATCACCAAAAACTTGGAAAAAATCGAATCCAACAAACACTCTTTCATCAACCTTGGAGCGCGCGAAGACGTCACCGACGCGACAGACGCCCCCGAAACCTAAAAGCAGAAGCAATTACTCGTCTGACTGTGAGCCTTCAACTTTGAGACTCACCAGAACAACTCTTCTTCGTCAGAGCAAAGCGAAAGATCGTAACAAGTCTGTGTTCACTCGAGCGTGAACGCGCGCGATTTCAACTACATTTTCAGCCGCAGTTCTACTTCGACCGTGACGTCATCAACCACGGCAAACTTGCCGTCGCGTGAAAAGAAGAAAGTTGTTCGGAGTAACTCTGAAAGACTCAATCAGCTGTCAAAACCACCGATGCGAAGATTGGCTTCGAGACAAAGCGGAAATGAGTCTTCAGATACAGAAGCACGCGCGGGAGTACGCCCTGGACGTCGAAAGGTGATGTTTGGGGCGTTTGGGTCGATTTGAACCCATATTTAGTCCGCAGCTGCTCTGGAAGGTCGAAGACAAACTTCTAGAGGAAGACTGTCCACATCTGAAGACAAGGACGCATCGAGAAGTCTTGAATCGAAGATCTTACGTCATAGTCGATATGAGTAAGTGGTGATGACGTCACAACATTTGGTTGATGATGACGTCATAACAGTAAGCCCCATGTGCATCCGGGTCGAAAAGTAAACGCTGCGACTTCAGTGACGTCAGAATCTGAAAATGAAGATTACGATGTAAAGATGTACCCACGACGACACCAAGTGGCGAGGTCTTTCAGGTGAGTGGAAATCGGATCAAAATCAGGAGATGATGAAGATTTAATCTCAGGTCTCCTCCGGATGGTGAGATGGGCGATCAGATCGCAAAAATGAGTCATGACGTCGCGCGTAACCTCTCGTTGCTAAGCAGCAAGACACATGACGACGACGAACCTTCGAATATTGATAGCTTGGATATTACTTCGAATCAAGATTCTGATCTTGAAGATGAGCGCGGAAGACGGAGGACTTGGGACTCTCAAGTCACTGCTCTCGATAGCTTGATGCTTTCAAATGTGTGCGCGCTTTCAGTACGCCTTTGCGCGATCGCGGACGGCTTGACCGGGAAAATCGCGCTTCTACATTCGCGTTCAGCTCCATACGACCCTTCAAAATCTCATGTACCTCTTCTACAACAAACTTCTTCTCAAGAAATGGCAACTCTTGTCAATAATCTCCGACATGTTGAATCTCAACTGATCCGAGCTGATAAGATCTTAGATCCTGCTCCGAAACTCCGCTCGTTGCTTCGTGATTGATCCTCAATATGCAGTGTCTTCTTATTTATTCAATCTCTTCATCTTATATAATCTGCTGCTTTTAAACAAATTAATTTAATTGTGATTGAATTCAGACAATCAAATGTCCTGAACCACATTTAGAGGCCTTGTAATGGAATTGTACTTTCTGTTTTCACTGTGTTCAGATTCAGAAGCATTATTTGGGTTCAATACAATTTATTTCCGCTTCCGTTGGTTTCTTTGAATGCTTTTAAACTTGTGCCTGGTACCTTGTAATTAAAAAATTATTTTTTGAGCATTCAATAAGTATTGTTCTTTCAACTTTTAATTAGAAAAAGATTCTATATAACTCCTGTAAAACTTTGAAAATTTGGCAACTAAACTTTCTATAGTCGGTTTATATATTTTTCTGCAACGTTTTTGTAAAAAGAACATAAACGAAAAAATGTTTTTGTGAGAATTTTAAAAACAAAATATGAGATGAGTTTTACATTAACAAATAAGGTTCTAAAATCTATAGAAGTTTTTTCTTAAAATTTACTTTAGAAATATTTCTTGATTACATATTGAAAAGCAGCTGATATAGTTTGGTTTCTGTGCAGTTAATAAAAAGTACTAATAGTGGTTTGGTTCCCTCACATGTAAGATAAGCTATAACTGAATCGATTTGACGCTTTTAATTCATGGCTTATGAAATAGCTTTCTATTAGTAATAAGGTGTTGAAGAATCATTTGCTTTCTGTATACTGCAAAGTACTTTTAAGATTTCTAGATTTACCCCTTATAACAAAGTAAAAAAGACAGCATCACAAATCGCCTAAAAATTATCACTAAAAGATTCAAGAATTCATCTAAGTTTAATGAGTTACAGTTTTTTAGTATTAATTTAGGAACTTAGATCTTTTAAGAAAATGAATTACCTACACGTCCGTTTTAAGATGTTCTTCTCAAACTTTAATCATTAAATTTGCCATGTAATAAATTTTTACCATGCAAATATTTTTTGTTATCTTTTTAGTAAGTCTTCAAATTCTTTTCTAAAAAAAAGAGCTTTATTCTGGCTTTAGTTTTTGAGCTGACAAACAATTATGTACAACAAAGCATTTGCCTAAATTGATTATAATCCTATCTTGCTAGTAGTAATGAAAATAGTAAAAATAGTAAAGCCTTTTTTAAAAAGTGTCTTTAAGATTGGTAATTTTTCAGGTACTAATAAGTAAATTAATTTAAAAAAATTCAAAATCAATAAAGTATTGATAAATTATTAAAACCCAATTTTATAATTTGTCTATAAAAAGTTTTTATTGTATATATATGACGGACGAAACGCTTCTTAATTTTATAAAGCCAAATGATAAACAAATTTCTATTTTTTGCTCTAAACGGAATTCGAGCTTTGTATTACAAGTCAAAGTTACGCTTTCTTACGATTTAAATTTGAAAAACAAAAAAGTAGGTGTAAATAGTAAAAGTATTATAAACAAAAATTGACTTTTTGTTAACAAACACAATCACTTAATTTATAAAAGTTAAAAGAGAATTGAAAAATTACAGCAAGAAGTATTTGAAATTTTTAAACAAACAAATTCCACTATATTTAGTACAGATCTAAATATTTATTTGCTTGTTAATTTATTAAAATTCAATTGCTGATAAAAAAAACTAAACATAAAAAAGCTCACTACTAATTTATAGAATATTTAATTTTCTAACGTCTTTAAAAATAAGCAAAATATGAATTAAAGCAATTTTTGAAAAATATAATAATTTTCTAATAAAACAAAAAATAAAGTCCAAAACTGTCACGCTGATTAGAGCTTACATGCTTGTAATAACTGTCTTATCTATTTCATTGTCAACTTTTTTTAAAGTTTTTTTCGTTTTTGAATCATGAATGAAATTCGACGAAGAACTGCACGATCTCAAAGCACTTCTGATGGAGATGCTAAATTAGTGAAGAATAATGAAAAGCTAAAAACGTTGCCTAAATATGTTTCTAAGCAAGAGTTAGTTTCATCATAAAAATATTTTAATTTACATGTTCAACCAAATTTCTAAGATTTTAAAATAATTTTTGCAGGTGTTTTGTCGATGAATTTTATTTAAATGTTATACTTGGTATTGTTTTTATTTTTTAACTAGCTTTACAGCCAGATATATATATTTCAGTTTTTTAAAGACAAAGTAAACAATTTATAGAATTACATAAAACATTGTCTAACAGCTATTTGATTTATAGATGCCATGTTGTTCGTACATCTCTATTTAGCTCCACATCTGGTTTTGATGATTATAGAGGTTTTCTAAACTTGTCTCTTATTCTTTTGGTGAATATTTTATTTTAAGAAGTTGCTTTCTAAAATAGTTATTATAATTTTTAGTTCTTATAAAACTCTTTCAAATTGTTATATGTTATTACATTTAAATTTTGTAAATAATTGTGATCTAATAATATTTAATACAAATGGTAAAAATTAATATAATTTATTAAGATATTTTTTGGTTGATTAAAAATTATTAGTTAAAAGTTTTAATTATTTTAATTTTATTTTAGGTGATTTCAAATGCCAGAACTTTTCTTGAAAACTTGTTGAAGTTAGAAGTTTTAATTATTTCAAATTTTGTTGATTTAAAAATTAGTTAATAATTTCTTAAAGAATAAGAAATAATATATAAAAATTTATCATTATCATAATAATATATGAATAAATTATTTGTGACTTAAATATAAATCATTTTATACTTAGATTTTATTGTCATAGTATTTTATAAATACTCAAATTGATTTTCGTGCAAATAACTTTTATATACTTTTATGTAGTTATGGTATTTTGGTAAATCCTTTGCAATGGATCGACACAGTTTTACAAAACCCTCATAGTTGGCCAAATCTTCTTCTTATTATTGGTAGATACATTTTTATTAAAAAGCAACTTTTTGAGGAACTTAAATTCCATAATTTTTTGAAATCATTTAAAATTATAGATGTTTAATTGATAGCTTTTTTCCACTATCATAATATATTAAATAAGAATTATCAAAAGGTTTAATAACATTATTATGATTTGTGATAAGAATTAAAATATCAAATTTGAATATAATTTAATGAAAGAACTTAACATTGGGTTCTAATTACAATTTTAGGTTCAAATGTATTCACTTTTACAAGTTTCCAAATCCAGCGATTTGTTGGCAAGGTAATTTATTGAAATTGAATTTTAAAATATAAAAACTTTTTTCAATCATTTTTAGAACAAGATATCTGAAAACTGTGGAGCAATCTTACAAACTATCAACTTGACCATATTAATCTGTATTCCACCTATTCAAATATCACGACAAGACTCCAATCCTAGTGAGTCCTCTCATATGTCTTTAATTTCCATCAACAACAACTTGTCTCCTGCAGTCGGCGCATTACTTGCTTGTGGTGTTTATGTTGTAATCTTCTTGAAGCTTTGGTCATACTCACAAACTAATTATTGGTATCATCTTGAATATATTAAATCTTTAAAGAAGAATCCGATGTTGAAGCGAGCAAGTAAGCAAATTTCGATTTTTTTTTATATAATTTACATTTTGTATCAATTTAGAATCGATGCCATCAGAAACCCTGCAGACTATCACTGAAGAAGCCAAACTTGTGGAGGTTTTTAAATTACAAATAGTTTTTAACCAGTTCCATTTACATGAGAATTTCACTTCCTTCTAGATTTCTTATCCTTATAATTTGAACTACAAAAATTTTGTGTACTTCATGTTAGCACCTACTTTATGTTATGAAGCAAACTATCCAAGAAATTCATCGATTTGTACAACTTTTTTGACCAGAAGAATTATTGAAATGGTTTGTTCATGTAACCAACTAATTATTTGTCAAAGTACTTTTGTTGTAGTTGCTCCTCATACAACTTCAATTAGCTCTAACTCAACAATGGATTGTTCCTGTTCTACAACACGCCATACCAGCTATGAAGGTTGGTTTTGATGAAACTTTTTATTAAATATTTGTTTAAATCCACTTTTAAATGTAAATATTTGAAGAGAAATGTTTAATTAGCTTCTAATTACTGAAACTATCTTTTAATAATATTTTAAGGAGAAAAATGTTTCTCGCGTAATCGAGCGACTACTTCGACTATCTGTTCCCAATCACTTGATGTGGTTGATCTTCTTCTATTTCTTCTTTCATTCATTTTTGAATGTTCTGGGAGAACTTTTGAGGTTTGGTGACCGCGAGTTCTACCGTGACTGGTGGTAAGGAGAAACTACTTTCAACTGAAGCGAATTTCTCCTTACTATCGATTTGTCTTCAGGAACTCGGAATCAATTGAATATTTTTGGAAAGCCTGGAACATTCCTGTTCACAAATGGTGTGTGAGACATTTGTACAAACCTCTAATTAAAAGAAGATTTCCAAAGTATATGGCGCAACTGACAGTGTTTGCATTATCAGCATTCTTTCACGAGGTTCGTCACTATTACTGGTTTATTTCATATTTGATACAAATTACTTTTATGAAGGCTTGTTTCTCGTTTCATCAAATTTAAATCATTACAATTCAACTAATTTCATTTTTTCTAGTATTTGGTGACTGTACCTTTGAAAAGGCTTCGGTTTTGGGCTTTTCTAGGAATGTTGATGCAAGTAAGTGAATCATTTCATTAAAAATGATTAATTTCCGTTTTCTACCATCAAGCCACTAGCACGACACATTTTGTCACTTTTAGCACGATTATTTGTGGAATATATTTTTCAGGTTCCACTTTCATATGTCACCATTTTAGTGAGCAAAAAACTGTCACCAACTTGGGGGAATGTTATGGTTTGGTTGTCTCTAATCATCGGTCAACCAACAGCTATCATGTTATATGTGTTTGATTATTATGCAAGTACAAGCTAACTGTCACCTGATGCAAGTCACCTGATGCACATTCCATTGAAGCCTTTTACCAACACATCGAAAGAACTTTTTAATTTTTTAATCTTATTTTTTACTTTTTGTTTTTCTTATCTTGTCAATTAGTTTTTAGCCAAATTATTTAATTGGGATTTTTATTGTTATTCAGCGTATGTAATTTTTTTGCAATCAACTTATTCTAAATTGTGTCTTTTTCTACAATCCTCAAATCAAGATGTAGTTCTTGAGACCTTCGGCTGTATGATTATCTTTATCGTTTTCAAACGAACTTTCAATTACCTTCTGTACATAGCTTTAAACTTTTAATTTCTCTTTTAGACCAACTTAAGGCTTTAAAAAACTTTTAGTAAAATTTTAGTCAAAATGGAAATGTTAATTTCAGTCCTTCGAAGTAGTACAAGTCAAAACCAGCAAGAATTCCAACCTGCCACTGCAAAGTTACAAGAATTACAATCTACAGACGGATACTACCTCCAGCTTCTACAGATTTCTTTGATGTTTGATAGTTTAGATACTAATATCAGGCTTGCGGCTGTGATACAGTTAAAATATGGGGTTGAAAGAAAGTGGCGATCTTATTGTTCCAATCATATCCATAATGATGAAAAGAATGCTATTAAAGAAAACATCTTGAAAAGTTTAGAGGAAAGATCGATGGTGGTTTGTCACTTTTAATTTAATCTTTATTTTTTATCAATTTAAATTAAAAGTAGATAAGAAAGTTGCTTTGATAAATGACAAACTGAAAAAAAACCATTTTATACCAATCCAGATCTGATCTTAATCTTCTGCAGGTGGCTCGACAATTTGCCTACGTCATCTCTCGAATAGCTCGCTACGATTACCCACATGAGTGGCAAGACCTTTTTAGGATCCTCCTCTCACGTATGTATTCAGCGAACCTCCAGAATCCAACTTACACCGACTGTGTCATCTTCCTTACCTTCCGGATGGTAGTCACCGAACTAGTCTCGAAACAGTTGATGTCAGAAAGAAGTAAAATCTCTGAGACTTGTCATCTGTGTCATCCAGCTTTGATGGAAGTTTGGGAGAAGACACACAAATTAGTGATCGATATCTTCCAGGGAAATTCTTCATCTTTTCATCTTCTGGACATTCATCTGAACATCGTAAAGAGCTTACGTAGGATGGCGCGAAGACTCGATTCCAGCAGTTTGAGGCAGTTACTCATTTTAGAGGTTAGCGCTCTACAATCGATATGTGAAGCTGGTGCTGAGATGAAGAAAATTGGAGAGGATTTGAATAAGTATTACAATAAAATTCTTCTAAATCATTCCAAAGTGATCATGGAGGTCCTAGACAGCAAAGGATCGCCACTAGGAGGCGCTGTTGTGAATGTTTTGAACTTTTGTAAACGTTGTGTGTTAGTTTGTTCGAAAAATCGATCTTTGCTGCCTAAAAGATTTGTATTAAGTTGTATGAATCACATCAAGCAAATTGTTCAAGATAATGAGACATCAATTGAAGTTGTGTGGTGTGAAGATGAACTGAAAGACTTAGTGAGGTTTGTAGTAGTTGAAGTTGTCGTAAAAGCTCACTTGTGTCTTGCTGAAGGTGCTTGGTATTCGACTACTTTCCTCTCACAACTGAAGATCTGGAATTGTGGCAGGATGACGTGACTGAGTTTTGTGTTGAAGGAATCGGTGAGAATTGGAAATATAGTTTGAAACCAAGTGCTGAGGTACTAAAAAATCGAATAATTTGATTCGTTTACTGAATCTTTATTTATTAGGCTTTATTCATCACTCTTCTAAGAGGAAAAACCAATTTACTTTCACCAATTATTCTTTCAACTTTAAACTTTTTGGAAGAAAACCAACATAAGGGTTTGTAGTTTCATGTTTCACTTATTCAGACATTTGCAGATGTTTCTGTTTCTAAAGACTCAACTATAGAAGATTGCTTGATCGAATGTGCTGTGTATGAATCTCTTGGTCTTTCAGCTACAGAACTTTTTGATTTATTCGACTTTGAAGAATATTTCATTCAAACTTTGATTCCTAGGTTACAGAAAGCTGAGAATAAACCTTTTTATAAAATTATTCACAGGTAAACTCTATTCTGGTTTTTCGAATACTTTTTTTAATATGACTAATTGAGTTTTATTTCTCAAACTTTTTGGATTTAAATAAATAAATTTGTTAGATCAATAATCAAACTTCTGAGATCTTGGATTGATATCAAACCATTCACAAAAGTCCTAGAAACAACTTGGCAGTTTGTGATCAGCTCTCTCGACCGGAATCTCGACTTTGCAGTCAGAATCGCAGCATGTGAAGTCGTTACCTTGCTTCTAGAAGACTACGAAAACGAAACTAGTAAAAAAAGATGAAAAAAATATCAATTTTGATTTGATTACTTGCAGAGTTATTTTATCCCCATCAAAATGTTTGTGTTCAATCCCTGTATCATCTGTTGTTGGAATCGAATGAAGATTTGAAATTGACGGTGCTCGACGTATTTACATGTGTCATTCAGCGTGTAGGTAGAAAAGCGACTTTTGTAGAAGCACTTGTGAATATACTCCGTGACATCTGGATACAATGTGATAATCACATGTTTCTCAAGTTAGTTTCATATATTCTCAGCTTTTATATATTTCATTTAATTCTTGTTTTTGTGGTTTTCATTTAATCTTTAAATAAACCGTCGAAAAAAGGAAATCTTTTGAAAAAATGATAAAATGAAGAATTGAATTTTTATCAGATTATCGATCCTTTCAACCATGACCAGCTCGGTCGTCGCTCTTCATCAAAGATCGAATCAACTTCACTCTATCGCTCTTCCTATGATCCACAGCTCTTGTAATGTCTCATCCAACAATCAGATCTATATGGGTTTTGATGGTCTTCAACTCCTACTAGCAGTTGTACAAAATGCAACCGTCTTATCTGATCAACTTTTAGAAATATTCATTTGCATATTTCGTGAGTTCTTTTCTCACCAAACATTCATCAGCAAAAGTGTCTTTGTAGCTGTCATGGAGCAAGGGATTGACGAGATGAAGGAAGGATTCTCTATCTCAAAGTCTTATCTCCTGTTAGGGAAGGATCAATTCACAAATCATCCTTACTTCCAATCACTAGGAGAACTCATCAATCGCAACATCAACGAGTTTTCTTTGGAGTTGATCCAATCTGTTGTAGATCTAATTGAAAGTTGCCTACAGGTTTATCTTCATCTTCATTATCATCAATATGTCGTCTTAGATTTCACCAGCTAAATCTATCCAAGTCTTCTGGAAGAGTTTAGTCTTCCTCTTCAATTCAGCGGAAACAGGAGATATCTTGACCCATGTTGCAACTTCTATTCACATCCTTGCTTGCTGGGTGACGATTTTGGATAAGAACGCAGGATTGGGCTACCTCCAGCATATATTCAAAGAGACTGATGAATATTTGGCTGGATACAAGTTTGTTGAGCTTATGTCTTCAAAACTGGATTCAATAGTTGAAGCAGAACAGAAGAAGATTGTAATCTCATCTATGGTGCTTGTTATAAACTCAATCATCAATCAAGAGATCTTATTCAGTAAAGGATTGATCCAAATGATCTATAGCTGTGTCCCGGTGCTCACAAGTCGGATCATTGTTCACTTTTTTATGTTTGATGTTTTCAGGTGTTGTTTGATGTTTGTGATGATGAAGGAGTAGATGTGATCCGGATTTCAAATCAGTCGGATTCTGATCCTACTGATGTAGACTGTCATGAGACCAGAAGTCGAAATCTTCTAAAGTCTCGAATCACTTTTAATTTTTCTTTGGTAAACTTTCTTCAGGAACATTTAAACAATTGGAATACGAAGTTTTCTTCTGATTTAAACAAATTTATTTCTGAAAATGTTGATTCAGAAATTACCAAAGATCTTCATTACTTCCTGTCTAAAGTTGAAATACAAAATTCTTAATTTTAAATAAAAATTTAACTTCTTATTTCATCTTTAGGTTTTCACTGGTTTTTATTTTCGATTTTTTGTTCATAGAACAATTTTCATTAAAAATAAAGTATTTTTAAATGTTAGTTTGTTGTTTCTGATAATCAATCCTCCAAGACACATCTTTAGAGTTTCAATATATTTTACAAGTTAACTTAATAATTAGGATCTATAAACCAAAATTTTCTATTTTGTAAATAATTGCAATTTAATGTTTATTTAAGAAATTTAAAGTTTGATTTAAACATTAATTAGTGTTAATTCATTTTCATATTTTTAGTTTTTCAATAAAAGCTTTTTTTTAATTTTTTACTTATTCAGATATTATAAAATGCTTTAATTTCTTTTTGGGAGGGGAGATATTAGATAAATACTTTTTTATAAACACAGTAAGTTAGCGAACGGATTTCTGCTTCGTTCTTTTAGTCAATACTTTAGCAATAACAATCTTGTTTTTACTGAAACCTTATAAAATAAAAATCAAATCTTTCTAAATAACAATCAATAGATTTTTAAGCAAGTTAATATCTACTTTAGAGTAAAGAATTTTTTATTTTGAAATATTATTTTTTCTTCTAATCAAGAAAAACAAGAAGTTTAAATGTTTGACTTAATTGATTTATACAAAGTTAAAGAAGTTTACGTGTCACTACCTTAAATGTCGTTATAGAAAGCAATAATTGCTCAAATTTTAACGCTTTTTATTTCCAAAAACAAAAAATATTCCATTTTGTAATTAATGTCCTTACCTTCATTGGAAACGACCTGTTTTATGTTCGTCGCATATATTTTATTACTTTTGTTTCTGGGTTTTCTTATTTTTGCATCATTAGATATAATTATGATGAAAATAGTTTCATAAAAATAGTAGTAATTTTTGCAATTAAATAAATTATTGCTTCTAAACCTTTTGAACCAGTTGTTGTTAGTAATGAAAATACAGAATGTTGACGAAGTTGCAGAATGTGAAGAACATTAAAATTTGAAGAAAGTATTAATTTATAATTGAAAAATTATAAATTAAATTAATATCAAGCTTAACAATACACTTCTATGAAACTTTAATATTGCTAGTAAAAAGTTTATAAGCAAACTATTGTTTGATGATTTAATCGAAATATTATCAAATTAATTAATTAATATCTATCTATTTCTCTGTTTATTAGAAAACTATAAATATTAATTATTTATAAAATTAATAAAACATTTACTAGCTTTTAAACTTGTTTTATAATTGTAAAAGCTTTATTATACCAACTATCCTTTTCGGCATAAAACTTCAGCTTAGGGAAATCTTTATTTCTTTGACTTTGTGGAAGTTTCAATTAACTCAAAAAGAAACCAACAAATTTATCAAGATATTTAATTTTTTCCAAAAAAGTTTATAAAAAAATGTATTTATTATATTTTGATGTATTGGAATGTTTTTATAATAAAATTTAATTAATTATATGTTTACATTTTATTATAAATAGAAATAATATAATTAATATATTAAGGTAAATATTAGTAATAACAAATTTATATAATTTTTGAAACATTAATGATAAAATTTAGAGCTAAAAATATTGTTTAATTAAAAGATTGATAAAGATTAATTATTTTATGTTAGATAATTGTTAAAACTGTTTCTACAAAATTTTATACTATTAAAATTTTTGTATAATTTTTTAGGTTGAAATATTTTATAAAGCTTTAAATATTTTTTATGCCAAACATAAAATTAAATCAATTTTAAATTCAGTTTAATCCTTTAAAAAATTCTTAAAAATTAACCAAAAATCTTATTAAAAATATTGAATTTTTGCAGACATTAGTGTTAACATTTTTTTTGATGATGGCACACAACTTAACACAATTAAACAGCTGGAAAAGTTTAGAAGCGAATTTCAAACAATATGAATCAACTATTAACATCAAAAATATGTTCCAAATAAACCCTAGTCGTTTCAAACAGAACAGGTAAAATTGTAACATTAAAAAGTGATTTATTAGTTTAATCATTATTCTTTTAGTCTTATAATAGAAACTCCAGAAGGAAATGTTCTTTTGGATTATTCTAAAAATCGAATAAATGATGAAATTAAAAATAATCTGTTTGCTTTGGTTTGTTGTTTCTATATTTTTTTATTTTGATTTTATTACAAAATAATCGAATTCTATTTATTAATTTATATTATATATTTTTTTATAAATATTTGATTTATTTTAACAACTTTTATATTATTAAACATTGATTTATTTTTCAAAATACTGGATTTTTGGTTTTAAAATCTTGAATTTTCCAGGCTAGAGAGTGTAATGTGGAAAAAATGAGAGATAAAATGTTTACTGGAGCTAAAATCAACTGTACTGAGGTTTGTGTTTGGTTTAATCTCCACAAAATTAAACCTTAATCTTCAGAATCGATCTGTACTTCATATTGCGCTTAGGAATCGATCAAATGTTCCAATTTTTGCTGATGGAAATGATGTGATGAAGTCAGTCAATGCGGTTTTGGAACAAATGAAAGTTTTTTGCGAGGTTCCATCTGTTTATTTAACAAATAGATTTCAAATTTTGAAATTATAGAAAGTGAGAAGTGGAGAATGGAAAGGATGTAGTGGGAAGTCGATTACAGATGTTGTTAATATTGGAATCGGAGGTTCTGATCTTGTGAGTTTTATATCATTTGTAAATTGAAAGAAAATCAATTTCAATTTCTCAAAAATTTAGCTGGTGAAAAAATGTTGTAATTTTCCAATTTTGAAAACTGTTAATTTCATTTAAAAATATTTTTTAAAGGGTCCTTTAATGGTCACTGAAGCTTTGAAGCCCTACGCCAAAAATGGCCCAAAAGTCCATTTTGTTTCAAATATCGATGGAACCCATTTAGCAACAGTTTTAGAAAAACTGAATTATGAAACAACGCTTTTTGTAATTGCTTCAAAGGTTTGTCTTCCTCTAAAACTCGTCAAATTGATGTACACGCGTCTCTATAGACCTTCACAACTCAAGAAACAATCACAAACGCGACATCTGCTAAAAACTGGTTCCTGAAGCAAGCAACCGACAAATCTTATGTAGCTCTTCATTTTGTAGCTCTTTCTACAAATGCAGAGAAAGTCTCTCAATTTGGGATCAACGTAAAGAACATGTTTGAGTTTTGGGACGTCAGTTTCATAGTTTACACTAAACTCAAATTTAACCTAATTGTTATTACAGTGGGTAGGAGGCAGATACTCGTTGTGGTCAGCCATTGGGCTCTCTATTGCTTTGAGTATAGGTTAAAGTTCAATTCAGTTTCAATAGAAGGAGTAATATTTACAAATTCTTTGAACAGGGTTCAAAAACTTTGAAAGTCTCTTAAACGGAGCTCATTTTATGGATCGGCATTTCCGTGACTCACCGTTAGAATCAAATGCTCCTGTGATCCTTGCATTAATTGGGATCTGGTACAATAATTTTTATGGTTCTCAAACACAAGCCTTGCTCCCTTATGATCAGTATATGCATCGATTTGCCGCCTATTTCCAGCAGGTTCTGGTTGTCACAAGTTAATTGATTTTATAGAAGTTTTATGAACAGGGTGACATGGAGTCGAACGGGAAATCCGTGAAACGAGATGGTAATAAAGTCGATTATTCCACTGGTCCAATTGTTTGGGGCGAGCCTGGGACAAACGGTCAACATGCTTTCTATCAACTCATTCACCAAGGCACTAAACTAATTCCATGTGATTTTTTAGCTCCTATAAAATCTCACAATCCAATTAGTAATGGTCAGCATCATAATGTGAGTTTGTTGAAGTGAAAGATTCAAAAGTTTGAAGATCGATAATTGGATGTTTATATATTATTCCAAAAAGAAATTATTTCTATAATTTATAAAATTAAAGTATTTCAAATCTAAATTATTTTAATATTTCTATTAAAAATTTTAAACAAATTTATTAGATCATAAAAAACAAATCAGTCATCTAACTGAAATCTTCGAGGATCTCGAAACTGATCCCAAAACTTAAATAGATTTTCTAACTGATAAATTGTAACCTGAAGTAATCAATCCACAGATTCTGCTGGCCAACTTTCTTGCTCAAACAGAGGCTTTGATGGTTGGGAAATCTTCTGCAGATGTTCTAGCTGATCTAAAAGATCATGCTTCCGCAGAAACAATCAAGAATGTCCTCGCTCATAAGGTCCAGTCGTTTAATTTGCTTCGGGTCTATAAAAAATTTTAAGTTTTTAGGTTTTTGAAGGAAACAAACCAACCAACTCAATTGTTTTTCCAAAACTGACTCCGTTCATGTTGGGCCTTTTGATTTCTCTTTATGAGCACAAGATCTTCGTACAAGGAATTATCTGGGATATTAATTCTTACGATCAATGGGGGTATGATTTGTATGAAAAATTTTTGTTGTGGAAATTAAAAATGAACTTTTTAGAGTTGAACTTGGAAAGCAACTTGCAAAAATCATCTTACCTGAACTAACATCTGATAATGTTGTCACAAATCACGATCCGTCAACCAACGGCCTCATCACTTTTATCAAGTCTTATAACAAGAAAACTATTTAGTCAGAAACTAATTTGAACACTAGCAATTGATAACAACCCAATACTCATCGAAATATATTTCGAAATCAATTTATATTTATCATATTTTTATAATCGAACTATCTAAGTTCCTGTTGTAACAAATTTATTAGGTTTAACAACAACTTTTTAATTGTTAAATGCTATATAAACGAGTAAATAATTCATAAATAAAATATTTTAAACACAAAATTCGTTCCATTAAATGAACATTTTTTTTTAATTTAAGAAAATGAAGTTGTTTCAATTTTAAATAAGTTAATCTAAATACTTCATTAAATGTCACCTAAACTTACAAATCTATTAATCACAACGTTAGATTGTTTCTTTTATTTGACTTTCATCTTCATCACTTAAACTCTGATTATTTTTTGTAATCTAACCTTTCAAAAAGGTATTTTAATATTTACTTTTTGTAAAACAAACTCAAATTCCATTTGTTACTTTTTTGTTTCTTCTAGTTTTTTGGTATAATCTTTAATGTGATAAAGTATTTAAATCAATTTTTCTACAATGTTTTCTGAAAATCATATTTTAGTTTTACGTGAAAAAGAGGAAATTGCTAAAAAGTCAAATACTCCTAAGAATTTTATTTACTTTAATACCAGAAGTTTAAAGAAAAACTTATTTTTCTAAAAATAACATTTGTTGAAAGTTAGAGTTAAGCTTTTGAGTTTTTCATTTTTATCAAATATTTATCTGTTGATTTCAAAGAAATGCAATTTAAATTGCATCTAAAGTAGGTTGTATGAAATATTTTTAAATATATCAATTACGTTCGAATCTACATCACATACTATATCTGATATATTTACATCTATATCACTTTAAGTTAATTCTATAACAAATACATTTGTTTCTATATCAGATATATTTGTTTCAATGTCTGATACATTTGCATTTGCATGACAAAAATTTGCATCTAGTAATTATAAAAGCGACAAATGCAGAATGTGTAGACATAGAGAAGAAACCATCGAACATATTATATAAGATTATTCAATAATAGCAGAAACAGAATACCTTTAACGCCATAAAAAAGTAATCAAATGGCTTCACTGGCATATTTGTAGAGAACTGCAACTGCAAAATTATACAATCACATTCTCCTAGCGATTATAGAAAATAAAAATTGTAATTGGAGTTTTGGCATCAAAACACATCGAGAAATAAGAGCCAACTAACCAGATATTGTTTTAAAATGTGCTTAGTTATAGACGTCGTAGTATTAAGTGACGCAATGTAGGTATCAAGAAATTTGAGAAGAATGTGGAAAGCAAAGATAAAAATACTTCCAGTTGTGGTTGGTGCATTATGAATAACATCAAAAGAATTTGAAAAGCTCATTGAAAAATGCTTATAAAAAATCAAGGAGCTGAAATTCAATTGGCAACAGCGCACATACTACGTAAAGTTTTAAATTTAGATTGAAGTTTTTCTTATCCCCTTTTCTTAATTTTTGCTAACTTTCACTGTTTGATATTTCCCGCAAAACATCGCACCCTAACGAAATCTTTACTGCTATGAAATATTTTCCAATTGTTGCATTTCTTTGTTTCTAATTACTGTTTTAGACGCACTTTTTTATTCACCTTTAATCGTTGTATTTGTATAATTACGTTAGTCTAAGTACCTGGATAGTGACTGGCAATCAGGCTCTCTAACTTCTAAGGAAAAAGAAAACCGAAGACATAATAATCTCTTCCAAAGCAGCAGTTGGTTCATTCAAAGCTCTTGAAACGGAAAAGCTAGAAAGTGTTATAGCGTTTATTAAGCTTTAATGTTTATAAAGTTTAAAAAAGCTTAAAATGCTGTGTTTTTAGTAACTAATAAAAACTAGTTCTTATAAGCTTGGGTAATCCCCATAATTGTGGATAAAATTGCACATGATATTTATCTTGTAGATATTTAAGTTTTTATATATTCTTTCAATCTTATTTGTATCAACTAAGAGTCAAAATGAATAAATACCCATAACACATTTTTGTATGAAATGATTAATGTAGAAATGCGTCTTAATATTATTGTAGATGATTAAAAATTATTTTATTTTATAAGTTTTTTTTCTAATTTCTACCAAATGTTCAAACACTTTTTGCTTCTGTTTATTTTGTTGTTTATTTTATATTTTATACAATTTTATTGGCTTAAATAATTTTTAAATTTAGATATTTAATTAAGTTTTGGATTAAGTAAAGTTTTAGCATTATAAAGTAAAATATTTATTTGTAAGAACAAAATTTTTAACTCGATAATTAAGCAGTTATTTTTTATTTAATTTTATATTAATATTTCTAAACAGGAAAATTTTGAATAAAACAAACTTTTGTTAAAAATGGATTGTTTTCATATTATAAAGAGTTTTATCAAAGATTTACATCAAGTTGAAAATGAACAGTTTTTAATGGGTCACTTTTCTGGGTGTAAATCTTGTATCCTTGAAAAATGTATGCTTGTCTTTAAAAACTCAATGTCGAAAGTTGATTATGTCACAAATTTCAAAAAAAGTTGTAAGTATTAAGTTATATCATGAAATTATGTTTGTATATAAAATTATCATTTAGTTTGCACAAACTGTTTGAGCTTTTGATAAAATTAAAGCTTTTATAAAATATATTTAGAAAACTTGAAATTATTTACTTTAAAACTTTTGGATTACAGCGATTTTTATTATTGATGAGATTGCTTCAACTGCCTTAAATGGGTTTCCAGCTATTGTTATTGGGATTGAAAATTGGAAATGTTCTTATAAAGTTTGCTTTCAGCTGTTTGTAGAGTAGTTAGGATTTATAATATTTATATAAATAGATCAATAAAGTGATTTAAATAAATGTTGAATAAGATCTTTTATTTTTTAAACAGTTTCTTTAATTTTAAATAGTATAAAGAGAATGATGAGGATTGCAAATGCTTAGAAGTGAGTTTGTTTGGTATTTACTAGTTTGATAAAAATATAAATTTATAAACAATTAATTTTGGCGTAAATAATTTTTTTTTATTTTTTAGATCAAAACGATGAAAGTTTTCAAAAATCAAAAAGTAAACTCTAAGGAATACCTAGAGAATATTCAATCTGAAATTATTAAAAACAATTCATATGAGAGTTAGTGTTTCATATTTAAATTGATCAGATTCTGAAGCTACTTTCTTTCAGTTGTTCATTTCATCAAATTTCCTCTAAAATCGAATCATTGTAAGCTTTGTCTAAGCTCTGAAAAAATTCAATCAAATCTTCTAAGTCCAGCTGTGAAAATAAAGATGTTTGCTCTTTGTCAAAATGGTGAAACTTTCAACTTCTAATTTGACTATTTTTTAGTTAGAGATTTTCCTCAATTACATTTTTGGATTATAAGATATTTAAACTCTATATCCTATTGGTTTTATTTATTGAATTTCATGAATTTGTTTATGATAAACCTGAACAGGTTCTCATTCTATCAATATCTTGGCATTAGCCGGTCTTCTGGTTTTGTCGAATATTTTCATACTTAAACTAATGCTTGAAAAACATCAATGACGATTAAAACTTTATAACTTAAAAACAATTAAACATTTTTAGACAATTAAACATATCATCATGTTAAATCTTCTACGTTATATCTTTAAAATCATTTGCAACACAATAAAATAATTTTTCTAAATTTTTTTTATTGAGTTAAATCTTTTTTCTAAAAGAAGAAAACTTTTTGTTAGTATTTCGTTAACATTGTCAAAGCTTGCTGATAAACAGATTTGTAAGTGAGATTTCTTCTTTCATTTTTGCATTCCAATATCTTTGGTTTCTTTCTATTCTCAGCAAAACTGATTCTAAAACTGCATTAAAGTAATTTGGTATCCCAACTCTTCAGTCAATAATTCTATTCAAAACAAATTAAATAAGTAACAAATCTGTCGACGATGATGGCTTGCTTGCTTCTAGCGACTCAGTTGTACCTCCAGAAGTTATTCTGTTCTTTTTATGTCACAAACTATAACTCAAATTTGCCGACTTGCTAGAAATTTCTGTTCTTAATATTACAAATCAAATTTGATCATGTCTCAGATATAGTTGTTTCAGGTGTCAATAACATTGAAGACTTTCAAGAAAAGATTAAAAAGTTTGTATCAAATGATCTTTTAACTTCTTTAGATGAACAAATCTACCCCTCAGCCAATAACGCTCGATATTTCCCATCTGCAAGTGTGAGTTTGTTATAAACCTCACCAAATTTCACAAGTTTTTATATTTTATTAAATTCTTTTTTCTAAATTCGTGTTTGGATGACTTTATTAAAAGTGTTTTTGAAATCAAACTTTAAAAATTGAATAAATACAAATTATTTAAAAATAAACTTTTAATTTAAATGTTTACAACTTGTTAGTAGTAAGTATTTTTCTTTCAGGCAATCAGAGAATACAGCAACTTAATTCCAACTGATAAAAACTTTTCATCTTTTGATCTCTTAGACACAGATCATATCTGTGAAAAATTTTTTAAAGAAAGTGAAAATCTTCTTGACAAAATTTCACAGAGTTTTTTGAGGTAGAATTTTTTGGAAAAATTTTTTGTTAGTTTTGGTTGTTGATGTTTTATATCAAGAAAGTTAATTATTCAAAACTAGAAAATATTTTAGCTTGAAATAAAACAGCTTTGATGATTGAAATCCAAAAGATGTTTTTTAAATATATTATGTCGTAAAATCTTACTGTTAGACTCAATTTTGTTCTGACAAAATGTTTTGTCCCCTTGCTAAATTGTTAGTTTATTCAATTTATTGTATGATGTTTTTATAACGAAACTTTGTTTTTAGGGAAACTAAAAAAGGGGTTGGGGTTGTTGCTTTGCATTTAGGTTTGACTTCAAATTTCTAGAATAAATTCAAACATTTCTTCAAATAATATTTTGTTAACCTGATATGTTTGAAAGGTGCTGGTTATCATTCATCTAAGAACTTCCATCTTTATCAAGAATTGTGTGAAGAAGCTCTTCGAATTGCTGTCAAATATCTACGACAATCTAACACAGCTGGAAAAGCTGCTGTTGAAGCTTTAAAAGTTCTAGAGGTAATCAAGTTGAGTTTTAAAAATTGATTAAATTTAAAAATGATTTATATTTTTTTTATATTTTATTTAAACAAACTTCAAGTCAGACGTATGATTCGGGTTTCAGCTTATTTCGAAATCATTATTTTTGAAGCATCTTTAAAAATAGAGTTTGAAAGTTTAACACGAAATATCTGCATAGAACTCGGAACTGACAAACGCTGGGAGAGGTTCGAACTTGACAAGTGAAGGAAAAGTGGAATGCGAAGCTAGTATCATGGATACTTCTTTAAATCTTGGTTTGATTCTTTTTAGTTAATTATGTTCTAACTTCACAAATCTTTCAGGAGACTCCAGACCTTTTTACGGAGCTGTATCTTGTGTGTCTCGGATCAAAAACCCGATCACTGCAGCTTATGAATTAGCTCGTAAACAGAACTCTTCATCAACGCTATCATTGGGTCGGATTGCTCCCTGGTAAGATTGCAGATTTTCATTTTTAGAGTCTTGATGATAAACTTTCAGCTTTCTGAGTGGTTCTGGAGCTGAAAGCTGGGCACGAAACCAACATCTACAAACTTGTGATGAGTTGGAGTTGATATCAGGCAAGTCTTTGAAAGTCTGGGAGCATCTCTCATCATCCTTGAATCAACTTGAAGGTGTATCATTCTTAGCACAGGTTGGTGGTTTGATTTGTTGTATCTTTGAGTTGCTTCCTCTAAAGATTAAACTTTTGTAGGAAGATCAGAAAGAAGAAGATGTGAGGTGATCTAATCCTAAGTATTCATCCATCTTCCTGAAGATCAGCATCTTACAGATTAGATACCATCGGAGTTGTAGTTGTGGACCGATTTAGAAGAGTTGCAGCTGCTTCTTCGACTGGAGGTTTACTGATGAAGACCCCTGGACGAGTAGGACAAGTGTCCACTTATGGTTGTGGTTGTTTTGCGGAAATGGGACATTCTAAAGATCCTTCAGTCGCTGTAGTTGGTTCAGGTCAGTTTAGAACCTTGTTGTTGATGAAATCTTCAACAAGATCGTTTGTTTGGCAGGGACTGGTGAATATTTGATATTTACCAATTTAGTTCGAAAATGTGGAGAGAAACTGAAGAATACTGAACCTTACGAAGCTCTCAACAAAGTCTTCTCACAAGATTTTATTAGTTAGTGTCCTTTAAAGATTCCTTCAACTTTAAATAGCAAGACTGTAAACTTACGGACTTTTAAAGCCCTACCCAGTATTCTAATTTTGAGTTTGTAATAATAGCATCCAGAAGTCGATGCTAAAATGGAAGGGACCCAACCCCCTAATTATCCCTTTTTGTTCCTGGAGTTTTCTCATGTATCTTCAGATGTTGAGTTTTTGTTAGTGTCTCCCTGGTACCAAAGAGAGGGTAGTGATTAGGTTGTTGGTCCGCATCACCTCTTTCCTTTCCTGTTTTTTATGGTTGATTTGTAAGTGGTTGACTTTAAGGTTTACCTCTTCCTTTTTTGATGACATGGTTGATATTGGAGTGGAAACAAGGGTTCTCTTAAACTAGGGTTGTTATGACTCCCTACAAAAGTTTTCAGACACTCCTTGTGATCTTCGAAATCTTCTTAGAATCCCCGATTTTGGAGAAAGTCGACCACAAGATGGCCGGCTTACTCACTCTTATATCGACTGACGTGGACCAGAAGCGGACAGGTAGGTCCAGTCCCATTTTATCAATTTTTAATAATTTAACTTCCACAGTTGAGGTGGTTTGGGGACACACAACCCAGACTATGTTAATTGGTCATATGTCTACGTTGAAGACCAGCAAGCCTCAGGTTTGTCACATGTAGTGACCAGCTCGGGTTTTGATGAGTTTTTTTAGACGATTTTATCAAAGCTTCCTTCATACTCTACCTCTGAGTCTTGCTCTATCAGTGGAAGTTGGTTTAGGGTAAGATCAGATAAAGATTTTCAGAGTTTCAATTTGATGTTTACAGTCGAAGATCAGGGAAAGCAGGAGAGATCTCTGTGAAGATGAAGGAGGTTTGGGGTTCATGTTTTGACCTTTGTTTGAATTTGTGTTTCAGAATCTTCAGATTACTCTGATAGTGATGAAGATCAGATAACAGATGATGAAGATCAGATAACAGATGATGAAGATCAAATGGATATTGATGTTAAACAAGATCTTAGCATCTTGGGATCCGAAGCAACCTCACGGAGTCAAGTTGATGGAAGATGTGATGAGGATCACTGGAAGATTGATCCTGAAATTAAAGTGGAGTTTATCTCTAGTGAGAAAACACAAGGACTCGATCTCGGAAGCTGCTCAGTTGAGCTGAGTGAAGATTTCCATCGAAAAGTAAAACTCTCGATTCGCGTTTTCGCACTTCGACTTTTTCCTTGTTTTTAGATTATTCCGAAATTTGAAAAAAAAATTGAAAATCGTTGGCAAAATCGGAAGATGAAGAACCCGAGGTAGGAGGTCTTTTACATCTTCAATAAATCGATCCATCAAATCCCTCCTTAAACTTTCAAACCACTTTTATATCTCTCACCAAAATGATCTTTAGCTCGACGTAATGACGTCATCAGTGTCATAGTCGAATCTTGATTAGTGATTTTATGTTAACTGATGAAAATATTTCCTTTAATTACAGACTTTTTAATGGGCAGAAATTTCGTTTACATCAGCTGATAATGGAATCACAAAAGCTGAAATTTCAACTGGGCCTTACTTGCTACAGGTGATTAATTGAAAGTTGTCAATTTCCTTCATTAATATTTTCACAGAGATTATCAAGAAACTAATATGTCCCAAGACATCAGATGGCTTCAAGAAGAAGGTCTCGCGAAATTTCAAAATCCACAAGTAAGTTTAATATGATTAAAAAAAAAAGTTTAAAAATCAACTTTTAAGACCTCAACTTAGAGAATGAATTAAAAAAAGAAATTAATAAAAATCAAATTTTATTTTTATCATAATTTTAAACTAATTGAAACTTTACAAATACTAAGAAAGTTTTCGGATAAAAATCAACAAAATCTTCAAAATATCTTTTTATAAATCGAATCTTGCTGCAGGTTTTCCTGTCGGAAGCTCTCGGAGTAGCGGGAATTGTTGTGACGTCAGATAAAAAAGTGATTTTTATGAAACGAAGTATGTGGGTTGGAGAGTCTGCTGGCAAGATTGATGTTCCCGGAGGACATCCAGAACCTGCTGTGAGTCTCTAACATTTAAAAGATTTTGTAAATACATGATCTGATCTTTTCAATTATTTACCAAATGTTTAAGAAATTTACAATAAAAATAAAACTTATTCAGGAAGCAGTTGGATTGAAAGATGTGAGATCTTTTGTAAAATTGAAAGATCTCAATCACAAATCTGTTCTTCAAGAGATATTCGAGTCTCAATTAAAAGAAGTTCGCGATGAAGTGAGTCTTCAGATGAAAATTTGTTGGATGCTGATTAGATTTTCAGATCAATATCTCGATGGATACATTAAGTGATATGAAGTTGATAGGAGTTGTTCGAAATCAATCGACTGGAGGTCGAGCTGTTTGTTACTTCACAATCAAGTGCTCTTTGAGTGAAGAGGAGGTTTTGAGATCTTATAACAGAGGAGGAGTCGAAACAGATGAATCAACTCAATTGCTCTTTCTACCTCAAGAGGTAGGTTTAATTGATATCCATCAAAACATTAAGACGTCAAAGTGGAAAGGACCCAAACCCTTAAATTAACTTTCGAATTCTTTTTGTTCCTGGAGTTTTTCCATCTATCTCCAGACCTTTTTGTTAGTGTCAACCTGCTACCCAAGAAGGGGATAGTGATTAGTGATGTTTTTTTTCAGGAAAATGAAATTTAAATCGACTTGTAATTGCGATCGATAAATTTCATTTAGATTGAAACTTCGTATTAATGATTTGATCCACAGGAGGTATGCACAATTGAAGTAGACTCTCCTGATTTGTGGAAAAGATTGTGTCCTAATGGAAGAGCGGCTGTGACTCTCTTCTCTATTCTTCAACAAATCAAAAACAATAAAACGCCATTTCAGAAGTTATACTGAAATATCAATTTTCAACATTTCGTTGTTTTATCACTAAAATAAACAAAACTTTTAATACATAAAAACTTTTAATAAAATTTTGATCAACTTTTAATATTTGTTTATTTAAGAACAAGTTGTGTTTATATCAATTTTAATCTAAAAAAAGACGTTTTTCTATAAATGTGGAGATTTTTTGCCGATTATTTGTTTATTACTAAACTCAAAACTTCTGTTCTTAATTCTATTTACAATTTTACATTATCTACAGTTCTAGACTTTTCAGTTTTCTATTCATCTCTTTCTTAGCTAAATAATTTTATCTAATCAGCTATAGTTAATTTTGCTAAATTAGGCTAAAGTTTCGACTTCATAAAATAGGGATAGAATCTTAAATAAAAGTATTTTGTAACATTTCTTAGTCAACACACGATATCTTGGTATTATAGTTTGCCAAATGCTATAAAAGTATTTTTTATGATAATAGTAGCTTTTCTTAATAAGAAATGTTTTACTTTTTCTAATTTTTTACAAAAAAATAGATTAGCTTCTAAAAACATCTTGATTCTTTAATTGATAAAATTAAATGATAAAATTCTTGGTTCTTTAATTGATAAAACGAAAAGATAAAAACTATAAAATATTTTCCATCAAGACTTGAAATTTCATGTTTCATAACCACTCAGATTTTAACTAAAGATTTTTGTTGCAAAAAAATACAGAACACTCTATGGAACGATTAATTCACAGGTAGTTACATCAGGCTTTGACACTTTTTAAGTCCAAAGTAGCTGGCTAAGAAAGTAGAGTTTTATATAGAGTTTTTTATAGATTATTTATTTTAAAAGAAACTATTTTGTTGCTTATAAACTTTGGAACAAGCACAAAAAAATTAATTATGAAAATTAGACAGCATAAATTTTTGTTTATTGATAAGCTGTATTTTACATTCATATCTAGTTTCTATTTCTGACTTAGCTTCTATTTCTATTAATTTTTCTGATTAAATGCAAAAGTTTAGAAATGTAACCAACTTAATCAATTGTAATCAAGAAGTGTACTTTGTGCTGATAATAACCAGTGAATTAAAAACAAATATTTGTAATCTGATAGTGATGCAAATTTAAGTCGGATTTTATTTATTAAAAAGGCTTTATCTACTTTAAGATTTTAGAAAGTTATTTTCCCCAATATTTTCTGCAATATATTTAATACAGTTTAGAATTCTAAAACATATTTTCATTTTATTAACTCTTATTTTTCATTAAAAAAATTGAATTCAAAACTATTTTTTCTTTGAACTCTTTGTGAAAAACAAGTTTAAAGATAATATTCAAGTAATATAATTTATTTATTTCTAAAAATACTGCAAAAGATATATTGAAAAATAAAATATAATTTAAAGGGTATTTGAGAAAGGCTTCAAATAACCAATTCAAAAAAATTATGAAAAGTTATAGAAGCATTTTAGTGAACAAATTTAATTCAACCCAATTTAGATTTGATATTTTCGAAATTGTTTTTGGGTAAATGCCATTAAAACATGTTTTAGCGCCAACTAAAAACTTATTTCTGCAAAACTTAATTGAGAAAATTGTTCGAATTTAAACTAAACTTTAATGAATATTACAATTTATTTACAAGATCAAAAAATAACAAATTTATGAATGAAAATGCTATCAATTGTACATTTTTATATTTATGCATTTGGTATTTTCAGTAATAATTTTTTCTTTAAATCATCTGTTACAGAAGTTACAGAAACTTTCGACATTTAAAGAGAAACTTATTTGCTCTACAAACATTTAACTTAGATTAACTTAAACAATCACAATTGTACACTTTTAGTGATTAGTTGATAATGCAGTGAGTAAATTTGCAGATGATTAAAATTTGAATATCCGATAAACTTTTTTTATTTTAATTCAGTTTAGTAGCTATTTATGGTTCAATGCATTTAACTTAAAGAGGATTTAAATTTGATTTATTTTTCTAATCTCTCGATTATCTAATTCAATTAAGAAATGATTTAAAAGTTTTTAGATATCTGATATTTAATTTGAATAACAAAGTTGTTGTTTTTTATATGAGTTGTGAATTAAAACAACAAACTGAACGTAATGAACAAAGTTTTTAACAATAAACAACACGACCATTAAGTTGACATCTCTTTGCTCCGGAAATTATATTTTTGAGATCATTTATTAAATCAACAAATTTATAAAATGACGAATTTGTTGCTTTTGTGACAAAATTTTTTATTCTATTGCAATTTTTGTCAGATGATGGCTTGAAAAAGAAAATCTTTTGCTTTGAATATAAACCAGTCACGAAATGACTAGTGAGATATCTGTCTGTATATAAGTCCAATATTATGGTAATAGACAGTTTAGTGCAACTTGAATAGAACGTCTTTTCTTTTTTTATAAGAGTTACTTTTTGTAAAATTGTTACCGCTTGTCACTGTTTTCATCGAATATTTGTTCCAGTAATAAAATCTCAATTTTATAAATTGTTTTTATCAATTTAAAAAGTTCTTTTATAGTTTTACAGACAGTATTGTAATTAGCTGTTAATTTGTTGCTATGAAGCTTTTCTTTCATTTTCTATGCCTTGTTTTCATTTTTCCAATTTCTGTAGCTTCAACTCCAACTTTTAAAAAGGACAAAATTTCCAATCTGCCTACCTTAAAAAAGATGCCAAAATTCCCGATGTATTCTGGATATTTAAATGCCGGAAATGGAAGCGAACTATTCTATTGGTGAAGCTGCTTTTAGTATTTATTTAAACTTTGGTTCACTGTTAAAAAAGATTTCCTCATTTCTCTATCTATTGTCTGGGAAAGTTTGAAAAACAATTTACTTTTTGAAGCTAAAAAATGTTTTTTTTTCAGGTTCAACGAATGCGAGAACTCCTCATCAGACATTCTTATAGTTTGGCTAAACGGGGGCCCGGGTTGTAGCTCCTTGTTTGGTCTTTTTGTCGAGAATGGACCCTTTACAGTAACTTCAAACTAAACTTCTTCGGAAATTAAATTTTAATTTCTTTAGTTTGATAAAGACCGAAAGAAATTGATCAAAAATCGATTTTCGTGGAACAGATTGGGACACACTCTTTATATCGACACTCCAATTGGAGTCGGATTTTCGAAACCACATCGAGATATTAACACATATTCGATGAGCGACGAGATGGTTAGTCATGATCGGAATTTATGAAAAAGTTCAATTTTTAACTTCTTAGACTTCTGAGTTAAACTTCCATATGTTGGGAGACTTTATGCTCCGATTCCCAAAGTATAAAAACTCCAAGATCTTTTTTGCCGGTGAGAGTTATGCTGGGATTTATATTCCAACGTTAGCAAGAAAAATATTTGAGGAAAAAAGCGACCTGGCGGCTAATATCAAAGTTTGAAATTTTAAACAAATTCAAATTAAGACTTAAATAATTAATCATTTGCACATTGAAAGCAAATTAAATTTTAAGAAAATATGAAATTTGTGAAACTGTTTAAACTATTTTTAATTATTAAAATGTTTAAAAAGTTTTTTCGTTCGAATTAATTATTTTTCTGAAAACTGTTATTTTTTCAGGGATTAATGTTGGGAAATCCCCTTTTAAATCACGTTATTAATAGAAAGTCTCAAATTGTTTATGCCTATAATCATGGCTTTATAAGTCGTGAATTATATGATAGTTTAATGAGTAATTACTGCTATTCGAAGAATATTGAACTGAAAATGAGAGGAAAATGCGCTAAATCAGTAAATATTAATCAATTTGAAGAAAATAAAACTGTCAAAAGTTAATTATTGCATTTACAGGTGATGAAGTTTCGGCAACTAATTACTAATAACGCGTTTAATGTCTACAATTATGTCAAGAAATCGGGATGCACTACTAATCGTCAAGAAAATGTTTGTATAAACTCATCTTTCAAAATATGTCTGCTGCAAAAAAATTATTATTTCAAAATTTATTTCTCAAAAAATTTCTGTTAACAAGTTTATTTTTGGGATGAATTAATAAAAAAAAAACTTTTTTTAAGGACTTCATTTACAATTATGATTTCCAAGAGACAGATGAACAGTTGTTGTTGGAGCATTTAAATAAATCTGTGAGTTATTCCACATCAAGTCTTCTTCAAATTTCAATTTTTTGTCATTTTTAGCTACCAAATATCAATCTGACTGAAGAACTCGATTTGTCAAACTACAGTTTGTCGGATGTTCAAATCACGAAGATGAACCCTAAGCTGAAATCACTACTAGATCGAATCCTTAAAGAAACCATGGTAAAATATAAAAATTCATTTTTAGAATTCTCCAATGGATTAAAAAATAATATTTTATAAAATAGAATTGTTTATCAAGTGGCTAATATTGATTAGATGAGATAGAAAATGGAGAAAATAAGTTATTTTCTTATCGGTATAACTTTTTTGGTGTTTTTTTTTCACAAAGAGTTTTAAAGAGCTTGAAAGTATCATATTTAAGGCTGTAAATCGTTCTGTAAAAAATATTGCAAATAATCTTCAAGTAGTTTATGAGTAATAGATAAAAGCTGTTTGATGTTTATAATAAAGAAAAGGGAGTTGAAGCGAGCTGTTGAGTGATTAGGATTTACTTGTAACAACAGACTCTTCACTAAATTATATAGCAGTAAACATAAAGGACATCCATATTGACATAAACATCTTTTGAGAAGTTTTAATCCACTCTTATCAGCAGAGCGACGATTGTGCAATTGATCAAAGTTTTAGTGGATATCTAAATTCTGCAAATGTCCAGGAAGCGATCCACGCTAAACGTTTGGAATATCATTTATGCAGGTTTCACGCTTGAGTGAATTCTACTTAACAATCGATAAAATTAAAATAAACTATTTTTTGTTTTTTTAGTATGGATGTTTCTGAATATTACCAACGAAATATTGAAGATGTAACTGAACATATCAAATACCTCGAGTCTAAAGTTGGTTTTCTTTAAAATCTGTGACGAATTAGAATAATTTGCTGCAATTTTTAGAATATCAAAACTCTTCTGTATTATGGAGATCAAGATATGATGTGTCCTTTTGTTGCTGGCGAGGAGTTTGTGATGAATTTATCCTGGCAGGTTTCAAAACTTTTACTTATGCTCACTGCCTAATTAATATTTAAATAATTACTAGCGGAGCCGCGTGCGTAGTCCTTGGTATGTCAGAAACCGAAGTGAAATCGGAGGTTTTTTAGAAAAGTTTGGAAACATAACATTTGCAACTATTAAGGTAAACCACAAAAGTAATTTAATTAAAATAAATTAAAGAAATTCTTTTAAAATTACTTAATTGTAAAAAAATTATTAACTGAAATTTAGGGCAATATTATGCAAATGAATGACAAACTTTCAAATTGTTAAACAGGGTGCGGGACACATGGCCCCTCAAGATCGCCCCTTCGAGACATTTAACTTAATTCGAAGATTCTTGCGAAATTATTGAAAGAAAGAATTTTTCTTCATTTTATAGTTGACATAATTCAGTTTTATTTTTTAAAAAGTAAAATTTTTTTTGTAATAAAAATATTCCGCTAGGTGATGCTATCAGCAACTATTTATTTAGATAACTGATATATACTTGTAAAATAAAATTTATAAATTCCTTCTGTTTCAATATGAATATAAACTTTTTTTTATAAAAGCTTCACATAATTATTCTTTTTTAAAGAAATACTTAAAAGATAAACGCAAAGTTAAGTTCTATAAAAACCTCTCTGATTGCCAAACGGAAGTAATTTGAATTTGATCATTTTCAATCAAAGATTTTCAAACATTTTGTTATTTACAAATACTTTCTCAAAATGAATTTTTATCTCAATTATTTTTATTAAAATAAACAGAAGTTTTGTAAATAAATGTTAAACTCGATATAAATTTTGGAGATAACTTTCTTGGATTGACTAAACATTAAAAACGTTTTTTTGATCTTTTGGAAAAGAGCATCAATTTAAGTTTGATTTTAACCTTGTAAAAAATAAACTTAAGAAAAATAGTTTGTTTTGGATTAAACATAATCAAAGAATGAATAAAAAGAAAAAGAAAAGAATAAATTCTTTGTTATTTTTGACAAAGCATTAAAATTATAATAAGAAAAAGTAAAATCAGTTAAATTTGAGAATTTTTTTTTGGCTAAGTTAAGTTTAAAAAATATTTAAGTTTTACGGATTTAGTATTTACATTTAAATCAAATTAGCTTTTTAGGAAATACATTTACAAACCAATAACACTAATTTTTCTGCTCTATTGATTTTTTATTAAAGAAAAATTTACATGCTTATGAGGATTATCATCGATTTTATACTTCTATGGAACATCAGATTACACAAATATTGCTGCCTTGATTTTAGATGAAGAACTTTTTTAAACTTATAATTTTATTAAAAACTTGTTCTTAAAAATCCATATAAATTTGACAGTTTTTTATTCCAATAAGTTATGTACATATCAACACCTTCAAATATTTCTGTTTTAAGTTTTAATAATTGATGAGCTTGCCATCCAATACTCCAAGTTCGAATTCTTACAAAAGTTTTACTTTAAAAGAAGGAAGAAAACTTTAACGAGTTTAAACTTTATAATTTATTAAATAACATTAAATAAAGTAACTAAAATGCCTTTTTGATGTAGAATAAAGGTTTTTGTTTTCTATCTACAGATTATTAAGAAACTTTATCATAATACTTTTTAATTAGTTGAATAAATAAATAAAATATTTAACTTTATGGTTTTAGATGCAATTGTATCAAAATTCCTACATTTTATCAGATAGAAAGCTTTCCAATTTAGCATTTAATTCTGTCTTGCTCAATACATTATGATTAATACAAAAGATTTTATCGATTGACAAAAAAAAACCTTTCTAAAAAAATCTCTCTTACATAGTCTATTGAAGTAAAACAACTACAGATATTTCTAAGATATTTACTCAAATTTGATTTCTATTGAAAATATTTTAGTAAAAAACAGAAGTTCCACAATTCCTTATTTTATTTATATTTAAGCTAAACCTTTTGTCAGGCAATATTTGAAAGATCTAAATAAACTTATGACCACAAATAACAACAACGACGTAGAAATTAGTTTGTACAACGAGTTAGTTTACTGCTGAAAGATAAACGGATAAAACGGCAAGTAACTATGTCTAGAGTTGTGTAAAGCAAGAATAAGTCAGCAACAATTGAATGAAAGGTAATTGTCAGATGATAAGTTGTGTATATAAAAGTGTTTAAATGAATAGATAGAGTAGAAAAAGTGAAGAAATTTACAGATCAGACTTTTACAACATATTTTACAGATTCCAGTTTAAACAACTTCATAGTTTCGTTTGATGGATCGCATTAGAAGACAGGCAAACGCGATCCCAGTAATCTGAAGAAAACGATTTTATAATGAGAAGTTATAACTACAAGCTTACTTGGATAAATATAACAGCAAGTCCAACACCTCCAACCACTAAGATCTCTTTCTCCAAGGACTTTTCAATCCTTTGAACGCACCCCTGAAGATAAACAAAGTTGAAATCATTCTCAAATTCTGATGGATTTAATCAACTCACTTCTTCAAACAGATCTGTTCCGTTTTTCAGTCCACAATGTTTCTTCTGTTCAACACAGCATGAGTCAGGTACAGGAAGAGAACCTAGGGGCATCGAAACATGATTTTTGATAATTAAAAGCTAATTGAAGTTTAAAATGTTGAAGAACTTTTAGTGTTTGGATGAAATTGAAAGTAAAAAATTCAAATTTCAATCAACTTTTTAGGAAGTTGGTGATTTGGCGAAAGAAACTATTTGAAGAAATTCTGAGGACTTCAACTAAATCGAACCAAGTTTCAACAAAAGTTGAAATTAGAATGATAAAAAGATAAATTTGTTATTTAGTAAAACTTCAAAGTATTTACAAATAAATCAACAGAAACAACATACTTGGGTTTGTGATTTTTTCATCAGCAATTTCTTGTTGAGCTTGAGCATTGAAAGTCACACTTGTGTTGTAGTCTTTAGGTGAGTTTGCTCCGCAGCATTTAAACTGGTAATTGAAAAAAAGATTAGTTCTGATGTTTGTCTTAAGTTCTTCAGTTGAAAGCTCTTTGATATTTGTAACTAGAAAAAGGATTTAAGCACTTTGTATTGATTTCGAGCACTTGTAAAGTTGGACTAGGAACAAAAACGACAAAAACAAAATATGTGAAGATAAAATCAGATTTTTTGACACGATTTTTGCATAATTGAATTTTCATTAAAACTTGTAAACTCAGTTGAGAGATTACAAAACATGAACCTTGCTTTGAATGAAATCAAACGCATCTTCTCTTCCAATCGAATAATCGCGTACAGTTCCATCAAACGAATCATTTATATAACTTTCCACCTACAACAAACCCATTAGTTAGAATTGAATATAATTTATTGAAAGTTTATTTGGAACTCACGTTGTTTCGAAGGATGTAAGCGGAAAGAGTAGCTGCTAGCTCCAAGATAAAAATGAAAGTGAGAAAAACAGCAAACTAAAAACAAATCAGTATTTGAGGATAATGAAGAGAAAAAAGAATGAATCACTTCCGGTAAATAACAAAGGAATTCAGTTTTCAAAACAAAGTTGTGATGAAATATAATGTTGAACACTTTGAAGGGATATTAATAACATATAAATCATAATTAATATAAAATTGAAGAAATTTGTCGCAAACTTACACTTGTTATCATACAATAGCTTTCTTTATAAGCACCACAAGCTCCAAAGAAAGCTTAAAACAAAACATTTCAATTGATAACAAAAAGTTAAAATTTTTGATATTACACAGTTTTTGAGGATTTGTTGAAGACACAAACCTATAAGAAGCATGGCTACACCAATGACAATCATTAATATCGGGGCAACAGCGATCGCGTTTGAGCTGATCTTTACAACTTCCCTAAACATAATCTCAACCATAGCACCAATGCCGATAAGAACAAAGCCAAAAATCTGAAGATTTAAAACTTTTTTAATATTTCTAAAAACTGACAAATATTTGTGATTACTTATGATTATTATTTATGTAAATTTGTTTAAAAAATATTTGTAACTTAAAATAAGTTTGAAAACTTACCACAAAAATAAAATTAAATGCAAAGAGCAAGTATTTCACCATCTTCATACCGGCGTTCATCCTGACAATTTATAGTCAAAGTAATAATAATAATTAATCTAAAAAAAGTAAACAATAATAAAAAGTATTAAAAATTTATCACAAACTTGTAACACTTACCAATGATCAAATGAATTAAAATAATCAAATGAATAAAAATGATGAATTAAAGTTTGATGAATCAATAAATAATTAAAAAACATTTTTTGTTTAGTACAAAGTTGATTTATAGTATTGATATTTTTATAACCTTTAGTTTAACAATCATTACATAAAACACTCATTGAAAATTTTGAATGAAAAAATTTAAATTATTAAGATTGAATTAATTTTCAAATGTTTACATTCTTAAATTAATATGAAAATATTTCATAAAAATTTAAGTATGTTGCAGCTACTGTCATCTTCATATTAACAGTAAAGATTACACCATTACAGCTCATACAGGTAATCCTGGAGGGACTACTAGCAAATAAAAGGATGAAGACATGAAAGCCACCTTAACCATTCCTAATGCGGTGGTAGAAGATGACAACTAGAAGTCTACTTACTCACAAATCAAATCGAAAGAAAACAAATTTTATTTAAAACAGTTGAAATTAGATTTAAAAAGAATATTCTTCTTTCCTAATAAATATGAACTAAATAATCATTGTAGTTTTCATATCATTCTTATTGTTAGTTATTTCAGCAGTATTTATAACACTATAGATCATTATTTAAAAAATTTATTAAAGTTAATCAGTAGTTGATAACATTATATAATAGTTAAAATGTATATCTAAAATATTGTATAAAATATTTGTATAATGAAATAATAAATATAAAGTGATATATAAATAAATAAAAACTATCTAATTAAATGTTGAAAATACACAATAAGAATAAATACTAAAGATGCTAATGGTTAAACTTAATTAAGACTATGATAATTTTTTAAATTTATTAAATAAATTAATTTAATAGTAATTCAACTTTTAAAAGAACAATTTGAACAAAAATAATTTTGTTCCTGTATTCATACATTACGCAAATTTGTTATGTAGTTAATTGAAAAATACTATTTGTAAAACAAACAAAAAACTAAATTTAATAAAGTTTAATGATGTATTTCTATCAATAAAAATATATTGCTACAAAACTAAAAATAAAAAGTAATACAAACTAAAAAAGCTGCTTGCTTTTAAATCAACTAAATATTTACACGCTAACTAAAGATTCAACTTTTTGGTGTTTGCACAATATGCGCTTATATGGACTTAATTTACTATATTTTAAATAAATCAAATTGAAAACTACGGCGATATTTGTTTCCAAGTTTTTTGGAATTTATCTATGTATCGTGAATTCTAGAAATGTAAAATTATGCATAAGCGCATTTTTTTGATATTTCTCACAATATAAATAATACAATCATGTATCAGCTCATTTATGAAAAAGTTGAAATTCAAAATTGGTTTGTTTAAAGATCATAATTTTTTTATATCCTCAGAGGTTTGTCATTTAAAATTAAACCATTCAACAGCTTTAAAAACTCAGTGGAATAATAATAATTTTCTTAGTAAAGGATATATAGCAGATAGTTTTTTTTTCATTTTCCAATTATTTTGTTTTTGTTCATTCTATAAAGAAAGAATTGTGTTAAAATATGATACTTATAACCTTTTCATTATTTTTCAGCTTTTATTGTTTTGATTTTGTCTACTATAAGAGGTGTATAATTTATTGCTAGCAGCCATGTGTTAAATAAAATAACTAAATAAGAATTGATATAAGGCTAGGTAATTTTAGGTATACATTTGATTACCAAACTGGTTTGAATAGATAGAAGTTTCAACAATTATTAAACTTGTTGGAAACTATTAATAGAAAGTAAAAAGAATTACTTAACAGATTTTAACAGATTCTAACACCAATTTTTGTTAATCATTTTTTAAATTGTAACTTATGGATCTCTAGTAAAAATAGTAAATAGCTACAGTATTTATAGCTTCAATTACATTTATCTTTGATGAAAGCAGATAATAAGAATGATTAATCGTTTAGTACACCTGTTGTATAAATTTATCTAAAATTTATCTAAACAAGTCCAACAAGTATTAAAAGTTATACGATCAAAAAAAAATGATATAAAATTTTGCTGTTGTATACTGTTGTTTTAAAATCATCTTTGATAAACTTATTTATAATTAACATAAAGCACTTCTAAACAAAAACATTAAGTGGTCAATTAAAAGGATCTTACAAAATTTGCTCATGGTCGTTTTTTTTTTAACTTTTATAATAATTGAAAAATTGAATTCAGAATTTTTATATTAAGCAGAAGATCCTTTAGATGTTAGTATTGTGATCAATAACCAAGACAGCTGGAATTATCAAATTATTTTTATTAAGCAAGGCACATTTTCCTCTAAGTTTTATAATACACGTCAAATGTATAGACTTGGAGAAACAATTTTTAATAAATATTTATTTTTCTAGAATTAAAAGCTTTGATTCATATTTCATTAATGATAGTTTTTTGATAACATAATATTGAGAAATAACATTTTTTCACTTTTGTACAAGTTCTGGCTTATACAAGCCCTGTGGGACTGTTGCCTTTATGAGTTTGTAAATTGATAGAAAAAGAGCACTTTAATAATAACTATTTTGTAAAGTAAAAAAATTATTTTGATGAAATTAACTTTTAACCTAGTTAGTATCATTAATAACAGTTTACGATAGAGAAAAATACGCTTTTTAATCTAATTTTATTATATGACAAAATATAAATATTTCTTCAACTTTACAACTTTATCATTGCAAAATTTTAGCTTTACAAATAATTTTTAGAACAATCTATTTCTAAACCTTAAAAATGTTGTTATACTGTAGGTTAAGCTTAAGAAATATGTAAAATTTAAAAAATATGGATGAAGCAAAAATAATGGCAGTTTTTATTACTATTAAGAATTATTCATGCATTGAATCAATAAAATAATGTAAGGGCTGCTTAATGATTAAAAATTATTATCATTTTATACAAATTATATATATTTTGCAGCTGTAACTCACAAAAATTGATCAGACATCAAATTGTTGGTTTTGCATCAGCTGTTGTTCAACGAATTTTCTTGATGTAATAATATTTCGGCTTCTTATATTGGGCGAAACTGTAAAACTCGTGTTCATAATAGACGGTCGAGCCGATTGTATATTTTTAGCAGTTTTTTTATGAAAACAACATTTTTTTTTTCTTTTTACTTGTTAATTTTTTTTTTGAAATTTTTCTTTAATCTCATTTAAAACTAAAGTTTAATATTAGTAAATTTTATGAGTTTTTAGAAGTTAGCTGATGAATTAATGTAATTCATTTATTTATGAATATTAAACATAATCTTTCACTATTTATAACTAAATAGGCTGACTGTTTAAATTATTTCTTATAGTTTAAAAGTAATAATCAACAACTAATAAACTAATTTGTTTTTTTTTAATATATTACTTTTATAACTTTACAGTTTATTTTATATTAAATAATTTAAAAGAAAACTTCAAATGTTTTGAGAAAAAAGTATTGAAATTTATATTTATAATAAATTCGATATGATCAAAAGTTTTATAAACTTAATATTATTACCATCATAATTATCAATTATTCTTTAATATTATCAGGAATCATGTTAAAATAACTTGAATCTTAAAACAGTTTTTTTTTGCTCAGAAATTATTTATCTATTTATTTTAATCAAGGCATGGCTGAATGTGACAAATTCTACAGCTCTTATAGTGAGCAGTTACAAAATGATATAAGATAGATAATAAGAAGGTCTTAAGTATCATAATTTTACATAATTGATATAGAAATTCTATAGAGGTATAAGTAATTGTAAGTTTTAAATAAAAAATACAAAATAAGTGAAGAAAATGGCAGTTTTATAATTAACTTGTTAAAGAAATTACCTAAATTGTAATTTTGTTAGTTGGTAATTTAAAAGGTGGTTTTTATAGAGCTGATAAGAAGCTTCCAAACCTTATTCGAGAAAGTATTAGTCCACTGGGTGTTATTCAGAGACAAACCTCTGAAGAAACATGAAGATTGTAATCTTTAAAAATTCATTGAAGTTGACAACAACATGGTTTTCAAATAGTAGTATGAGGTTGAAAAAAAGTGTTGATGTTGCAAGGATTTTATATTGAGTTTATAGAGATGGTCTTTATATGAAGAAACACCTAAGTAAAGTTTTTCTGGTGAATGATTGTTGAATAGATTCAAGTTTTATGGTATCTTTTTCAAGGTGAAAACTCCATATGGAAGAGTCAAACCCTGACTTGGGGCAGATATTGGTGATTAAAAGTTTTAACAATCTTCAAATATTTGTGGGCTTGAAAGATTTAGGAATTTGGTATGAAGTAGATGAGCCAATTTTGAACAAATAGTTTTGGTGGTGGACCCTACTAAACTGTGAGATGTGAAGATGCTCATAACCAGGCATTTGGAAATTCTATCTTTATTTAGCTAAAAGCTAGACAATATTGAAATTGAAGAGTTAATTAAAAGATAGAAACACTTGTTGGTAGCTAGCTTGAGTTGTCTGGACTGAAACCATGGGTTAGTAGACTCCAAAGAAGATTAAAGAGCATTTAGATAGTGATTTAGTACTGAAAAGTCTGGTATCATTGGCTAAGTGTATTAAATTTCCAGAACTATTTAGTGATGTAGAACAGTCTGTAATGTCATTGATGTAAATATTGAAGAGAAGCAGACAATACTGTTGCCCTGGGGGATACCACTAAAGACCCCAAGAAAACTTGAAATAGAGTTATTAATGATGAATCATTGTTGTCTATCTTTAAGAAGTTATTCAATCCAAGAAATGAGCTTTTAGTTTCTTGAAACTGCTTTCAAAATTTCTATAAAAAATTACAAGCAAACAATTTCAATTAACCTTAAAATGTTTTTAAATCAGATAAACTCTTAAAGTTTGTGACAAAATCTCAAAATAATCTTTTTTGGTTGAAATCTTATATTTTATTTTTGAAAGAGGATTTGTTATTTATTTTCTTTCAATATTCATAAAGTGTTAAAATTTGATTTAAAACTTTTTCGTTTGTTTTAGAACCATAGTTTTTAATATTCAAATACTTATTTGACTTTCATAATTGTTGAATATAGACTTCATCTAAAACTCTTTAAATCGTTGCTTTTTAACTTCATATATTTTTCTTATGTAGATGACTAATAATATAATAATTTATTGATATAGGATTTAGTTTTATGGAACAATTAAAAAACAGTAAGTCATGTCTATAATAAGTTTACATGGTTTTTATATCAATAGTTTTTAAAATATATAAAATAAAACTTGTTATAAATTATAGAAATGCTTTATTTTAATATATAAACAACATTTTTAATATTTAGTAATTTAAGAAAAACTTGTTTTGATTCAAAACTTTTACATAATTAATAAGTTATTATTAAACTATAAATTTGATTTTATATTTCAGGGTTATTGATTAAGTTCATTAAAGTTTTCAAATTAGATAAATAAAATGAATTATGTACCCCTACCTGAATGTAAGTTCAATCTTTGTACTTTGTGTAGTTGATAAAAATGCTAAAGTGAAGGTTTTTGTAGTTGATGCAGATGCTAATAACTTAGAAAGTGATAATTTCGACAATGAATCAATGTGTTCCTATATAAGTGAAGCTGAAAGTATACACACTAACTGGAGAGGATGGAAAAAAACAGCTTCTAATTTTAATTCTTATTCTAAAACCAGAAATGGTTGGTTACTGAGTTTCAATCTAAATTGTTTTAGTTAATTATCCACAAATTTATTTGTTATTTTTTTGTAATATCATGATTATTTTCATAATTATGTTTTTTTGAATTTATCTATTAATTTTTTCACCTTTTGTAATCTAAATTCTTGTAATAGATTGACGAAAGAAGCCATGTAGTCACTAAAGTTTATAATATTTTAAATCAAAATTTACTTTCAGATAAAAAAAATACTTTGTTGGAGCTTTGTGCGCAGAAAGTAGCTCGTCACGTAGCTTTTGAACAAGTGGAGAAGATGTTCTTTCCCGTTCCTGAAAATGTAGTTCTACGAATTGCATACTGGAGCTTTCCAGATAAAGAAGAAGACATTAGGTTAGATTCAATCACAATCTAGAAAAATCTCAATCTTGTCTTTCTAGTTTGTATTCAATTCTTGCGAATGGAAACCCTGACGAGTTTCAAAAAGGTGAAAACTTGATTCGAATGAAATGTGTCACTAACGTCCTACAAATTGGATTCCATCTCAGTGCTACAGTCCGCTCTCTACATTTTGCAAATCAAATAATTGAGGTAAAACTTCTTCATCCAATCATAAATCATTTTAACATTTATTTTCAGACTGTTTATTCAGTAGCAGTCTCATTCGATCGTTGTAAAATCACTTCATGTACCTGCAACTGCCCATCAAAAGCCAGCTGGTGTTGTCACATCATCGCGTTATGTCTCTACCGCATCCATCAGGTATCCACCGCCACACAAACCCACATCACGTGACTTTATACCTTGTAGCCATCCGAGACTCGTCTGCGAAGTCCTGTCTCCGAGTCTTTATCGCGTTTAAGTCGCGAACAGCTGCAGAAGTTCAGTCAATACCTGATTAGTGAGCTACCTCAGCACATCCTACCAACAGCTCAACGAATCTTAGATGATCTTCTAATCTCACTTCACACTGAGATCAACACACTCCCTGGTGCCCCAGGTAAGTTGACGACATCACTTCCACGATGACGTCATCACTTTATAGACCCCACCGCCGGACCTGGTGTCCATGACAACTGTCTTTGGTACCTTGACGACGAGGCATTGACCGACAAAGTCAAGAAAACCCTTATCAAGTTCTCGGGACCAACTCCAGTTGTGTTTAGTGATGTCCAGTACATGTCCAATACTGAGCCTCCCGCTGTCGCCGAGTATTCTAGTCTTCTGCGTCCGCTCAGGTGTGACGTCACAGACGCGCGTAGACGATATAGCGTTGATTGTATTTGTGACGTAGGGCAAAGGAGCCGGAAGGTATCTGGAACCTTCTTAGTATCGTTCGCGAGATGTTAAAGCGTCGAGACTCGAACAGCGTTCCTCTTCTCGATATCGTCACGCATCAGTGCTTGTCTGTTGATCAGGTCAGTTTCCGTTGCTATGGTAATCACTGATCGCTGTTTTCATCGCTATTTTGCTTACATTGCTCTCGAAAGCATCATCACGTGACTAACGGATATTTTTACGCTTGAGCCCGCACCATCAGACGCACACACGCGCATGCGCTGAATCGATTAGAAACAAACGTGTCGTTGACGAAGTGATGTGTTGATTGCTAGGTAGCTTGGTGGTGGTACAACACCAAGACGTCACCAGCTTATTTGGAAAGTGGCATCGCGACCAACCATCCAAGCAACCATCCTAACAACCATCGAAGCGATTTAAATGGAAATCGAAGTAATCACGTTAGTTCTGGAATCGCTCAGTTTGCGGCGGCTAGTATGCTTGACGAGGTTCGTGTATGATGACGTCATCATGCTTAATGACGTAATCACATCGCGTTGATTTTCAGATAGTAGCTCTTTGGAGATTAGTGGTTTTGGATCCTTGTGTTTGTCGAAATTTACAACAAGATTTAAAACTTCGTTTGGAAGGATTTCATTCAAATACTTTGAATCACATCAAGAACGCCAGGTTTGAAAGAACCGCGCGCGTCATGTGACGTCATCAGGAGGAGAAGCTGTTTTGCTTTGTCGACTTCTTCGAAATTAATTAATTGTTTTCCTGAAAATTTACAAATAGACAGATTCCCTTTTTTTCTACTTTCTTTGATTAATTTTCTTTTTCAATTACTTCATCTGATTCCTCCTTTATTTATCTGATCTTCTTTTCTTCTCTTCTTCATCTGATCTTCTTCATCTGATCTTCACCATCTGATATTGTTATTAGGTACCGTGAGAGTCATCTAAATTTTTTCCGAGGTTTCAAACCCGCTATTGAAGCCTGCAGCTTCAGTTGGAAAAAGACTTCTTCATCATTTCGTCTTCAATCTCAATTTGATGCTGATAAGGATGAACAAAAATCAGAAGATGAAGATCAGATAAAAAGAAGATCAGAATATGCTCAAAAGGTTTTTCAACTCTACCGATAACTGGGTCTTTATCCTCCTTTGTATTTGATAGAGACTGAAAGATGAAGAGAAAGAAGAATTGTTAAAAGATAAGATCAGTTCTTCTGAGAAAGACTCTTCATCAAAAGAAGATAAATCCTCATCATCAGAAGATAGTGAGTCCTGTAGTAATAAGGATCTTTCTAGAAACTTCCGATCTTTATCATCCACTGGTGAGTTGGCAACATTTCAAGAGTCTTTAACATCTGAATTTTATCAGATTCTTCTTGTGTTGAAGAAACAAAAGAAAAAAATGACAAATTTCGATTCAAAATTAGAAGTGATTAAATAAAAGTGAACAATTGTTCCACTAATTTCCTCATCATCAACAGGTAACAAGTCGAATAAGGTGAAAGAAGCAGACGTGGTTGACTCAGGGTACAAGAAAGAGCTTGATTCATTATTCACTCGGTTAGTCACTTGCTGTTTGCTTCCTACCTGTTTTGTGTGGGTTGTTGTAATTGAATTTGTGGTGAAGCTGACAATTTGTTATTCGAAACACCAACACCACCTTCTAATCACTTATTTGATTGTTTTCAAACTGATTTCAGCAAAATGTATTGTCCTCATTGCTTGCAACTATTTATTTAGTTATTTCAACTTTTCTTTTCAACCAGAACTGAATCCTTGTATGCTCATGGTTACTGTGATGAGGCTTGTAAGTTAGCTGTTCGATTAGCTCAAGAGTTGCTTGAAAATCAAGAGAATTTCAGCTATCCGAAAACTACATCTATTCCTAAGGTTTCTTTCATCACACTTGTTATTTTCGTGGTTCATTTCAGTTTCTAACAAACCATTTTCAATATTTTTTATAAACGTTTCTATAAGGTGTTTAATAATCCAATTAAATCTCAAAGATAGTTCAAAAGTTTGAACAAATTTTTCAAAAACTCTTTTTGTCATCTTCTAATCTTCGTCTTCTAATCTTCATCTTCTAATCTTCATCTTCTAATCTTCATCTTCTAATCTTCATCTTCTAATCTTCATCTTCTAATCTTCATCTTCTAATCTTCATCTTCTAATCTTCATCTTCTAATCTTCATCTTCTAATCTTCGTCTTCTAATCTTCATCTTCTAATCTTCATCTTCTAATCTTCATCTTCTAATCTTCGTCTTCTAATCTTCATCTTCTAATCTTCATCTTCTAATCTTCATCTTCTAATCTTCATCTTCTAATCTTCATCTTCTAATCTTCATCTTCTAATCTTGATCTTCTAATCTTCATCTTCTAATCTTCTTCTAATTTTCATCTTCTAATCTTCATCTTCTAATCTTCATCTTCTAATCTTGAGCTTCTAATCTTCATCTTCTAATCTCCATCTTCTAATCTTCATCTTCTAATCTTCATCTTCTAATCTTCATCTTCTAATCTTCATCTTCTAATCTTCATCTTCTAATCTTCATCTTCTAATCTTCATCTTCTAATCTTCATCTTCTAATCTTCATCTTCTAATCTTCATCTTCTAATCTTCATCTTCTAATCTTCTAATCTATTTTCATCTTCTAATCTTCATCTTCTAATCTTCATCTTCTAATTTCTTCTAATCTTCATCTTCTAATCTTCATCTTCTAATCTTCATCTTCTAATCTTCATCTTCTAATCTTCATCTTCTAATTTTCATCTTCTAATCTTCATCTTCTAATCTTCATCTTCTAATCTTCATCTTCTAATCTTCATCTTCTAATCTTCATCTTCTAATCTTCATCTTCTCTTCTAATCTTCATCTTCTAATTTTCATCTTCTAATCTTCATCTTCTAATTTTCATCTTCTAATCTTCATCTTCTAATCTTCATCTTCTATCTTCTATCTTCTAATCTTCTAATCTTCATCTTCTAATCTTCATCTTCTAATCTTCATCTTCTAATCTTCATCTTCTAATTTTCATCTTCTAAATCTTCATCTTCTAATCTTCATCTTCTAATCTTCATCTTCTAATTTTCATCTTCTAATCTTCATCTTCTAATCTTCATCTTCTAATCTTCATCTTCTAATCTTCATCTTCTATCTTCTAATCTTCATCTTCTTCATCTTCTAATCTTCATCTTCTAATCTTCATCTTCTAATCTTCATCATCTTCTAATCTTCATCTTCTAATCTTCATCTTCTAATCTTCATCTTCTAATCTTCATCTTCTAATCTTCATCTTCTAATTTTCATCTTCTAATCTTCATCTTCTAATCTTCATCTTCTAATTTTCATCTTCTAATCTTCATCTTCTAATCTTCATCTTCTAATTTTCATCTTCTAATCTTCATCTTCTAATCTTCATCTTCTAATCTTCTCATCTTCTAATCTTCATCTTCTAATCTTCATCTTCTAATCTTCATCTTCATCTTCTAATCTTCATCTTCTTCATCTTCTAATCTTCATCTTCTTCATCTTCTAATCTTCATCTTCTAATCTTCATCTTCTTCATCTTCTTCATCTTCTAATCTTCATCTTCTAATCTTCATCTTCTAATCTTCATCTTCTAATCTTCATCTTCTAATCTTCATCTTCTAATCTTTCTCTTCTAATCTTCATCTTCTAATCTTCATCTTCTCATCTTCTAATCTTCATCTTCTAATCTTCATCTTCTAATTTTCATCTTCTAATCTTCATCTTCTAATTTTCATCTTCTAATCTTCATCTTCTAATCTTCATCTTCTAATTTTCATCTTCTAATCTTCATCTTCTAATCTTCATCTTCTAATTTTCATCTTCTAATCTTCATCTTCTAATCTTCTAATCTTCATCTTCTAATCTTCATCTTCTAATCTTTAATCTTCTAATCATCTTCTAATCTTCATCTTCTAATCTTCATCTTCTAATCTTCATCTTCTAATCTTCATCTTCTAATCTTCATCTTCTAATCTTCATCTTCTAATCTTCATCTTCTAATCTTCATCTTCTAATCTTCATCTTCTAATCTTCATCTTCTAATCTTCATCTTCTAATCTTCATCTTCTAATTTTCATCTTCTAATTTCATCTTCTAATCTTCATCTTCTAATTTTCATCTTCTAATCTTCATCTTCTAATCTTCATCTTCTAATCTTCATCTTCTAATCTTCATCTTCTAATCTTCATCTTCTAATTTTCATCTTCTAATCTTCATCTTCTAATCTTCATCTTCTAATTTTCATCTTCTAATCTTCATCTTCTAATCTTCATCTTCTAATCTTCATCTTCTAATCTTCATCTTCTAATTTTCATCTTCTAATCTTCATCTTCTAATCTTCATCTTCTAATTTTCATCTTCTAATCTTCATCTTCTAATCTTCATCTTCTAATTTTCATCTTCTAATTTTCATCTTCTAATCTTCATCTTCTAATCTTCATCTTCTAATCTTCATCTTCTAATTTTCATCTTCTAATCTTCATCTTCTAATCTTCATCTTCTAATCTTCATCTTCTAATCTTCATCTTCTAATCTTCATCTTCTAATCTTCTTCTAATCTTCATCTTCTAATCTTCATCTTCTAATTTTCATCTTCTAATTTTCATCTTCTAATCTTCATCTTCTAATCTTCATCTTCTAATCTTCATCTTCTAATTTTCATCTTCTAATCTTCATCTTCTAATCTTCATCTTCTAATTTTCATCTTCTAATCTTCATCTTCTAATCTTCATCTTCTAATCTTCATCTTCTAATTTTCATCTTCTAATCTTCATCTTCTAATCTTCATCTTCTAATTTTCATCTTCTAATCTTCATCTTCTAATCTTCATCTTCTAATCTTCATCTTCTAATCTTCTAATCTTCATCTTCTAATCTTCATCTTCTAATCTTCATCTTCTAATCTTCATCTTCTAATCTTCATCTTCTAATCTTCATCTTCTAATCTTCATCTTCTAATCTTCATCTTCTAATCTTCATCTTCTAATCTTCATCTTTAAAGCCCTCTGAGAAGAAGGATTGGATCCGTACAGTGACTCCACGAGCTTTAATCTTCCTTCAAAGAGTCCTGCTTCTTTGTTATGTCCTGGAGGAGTATGAACAGCACTCTCCACTTGCTTTCTTCATTGGATTACAGGGACTTGCCCTCAAAAGACCCCCAGCTATCAGCAAAGCTTTAGAGGTAGACAAAGATGATATTTACAGAAGATCTTCATTCGTCTCTTGTAGGTCCGACTTCTTCATCAGCAATCCGAGATTGCGATCTTGATGAAGAGATTGCCTCTTTCTATCAAGGAAGCAAAGATACTTCGACAAGAAGCGATGCGAATTTCGATAATTGATCCCCAGATTGAAGTCTATCACATTTTACCGATTCTTCTGGTCGATTTCATCTTCGATTCTTTCTGCGCGCAACCTCACTTCATCTTTGAAAGTATATCGCTCATCTTTATCTTGATCTTAACTTGATCTTCATATGATCCTCATCTTTGTTTGATCCTCATTTTCACATGCTCCTCATCTTCATCTGCTCCTCATCTTCACCTGCTCCTCATCTTCATCTGCTCCTCATCTTCACCTGCTCCTCATCTTCATCTGCTCCTCATCTTCATCTGCTCCTCATCTTCATATGATCCTCATCTTCATATGATCCTCATCTTCATCTGCTCCTCATCTTCATCTGCTCCTCATCTTCATCTGCTCCTCATCTTCATCTGCTCTTCATCTTCATCTGCTCCTCATCTTCATATGATTTTCATCTTCACCTGCTCCTCATCTTCACATGCTCCTCATCTTCATATGATTTTTATCTTCATCTGCTCCTCATCTTCATATGATCCTCATCTTCACCTGCTCCTCATCTTCACATGCTCCTCATCTTCATATGATTTTTATCTTCACCTGCTCCTCATCTTCATATGATTTTCATCTCATCTTTTCATTCTACAGAAGGCAAAGAGTTGGAAGGATTGTCTTACATCGAGGAATGCTCAGAATTTGCGCTTTCTGCGTCCCTCAACGCGCTTCGCTTCAAGGCTCGTTGCTTCTCGCTTTAATGACGTCATCACACTCACACCTGAATACAGGTGAAGGTATCTGAAGCGGATCACCCGTTGCTATGTGAAGGAACCCGACGCCTGAAGGGTGACTTCGTGTTGAAGATGCTGGAACTATACAAGGACGATCGCCGCGTTCTCAGAATGGTCAGTGCCTTCAGTAGACTTGACCAGTTGCTGACCACGTGACCAGTTAAGGACCTGTTGCTTGCAGGTCTTGGACAGTATCTTGGACAAGACCTTGACCCCCAACCTCCGGTCCACTTCCGCTTTTCCTGCTTGCTGTTCAAATCTTACCACTGGAGGGAGCTCGCAAGTCAAAGACGTCGTCCAGCAACCACCGACATCGACGACGACACCCACGGTTATTTATGACGTCATAAAAGGTCGCGTCTTATCTCTTCTATTTACTTCTAGATTCGACCTTCGAGTATTGATAGCTCAGATGAAGATAATCGAGTCCGAAAGACAGGTAAGAACGCCACCTAGTGGTTGATTTGATGCTAAAATCTCATGTTTCAGTTTGTTCTCCATCAAGGAGAGACTCGTCAAAGTCCTGGAGGTCTCCAACTGTAAGAGCCAAGAGGAAGTTACATTGTAAGAGTCTTCTAATCCTAAAGATAAAGATGATCACGTGTTTTTTTGAAGGTGTGGCGAATGTGAATAGTTCAGCTTCGGAAGAAGCGATGTTGAGTGACACCTCACCGCGGTTGAGAAGAAGAAATCTCGTAGTTGGGGTCCCTTCAACTTCTGCAAATTTGTTTCAACAAGCTGCTGGCAATTGGGCAGCTACTAGTTCGCGTTATCCTTCAAGTCCAAGTAGCGAAAGGTGATTTGTTCAAACCAACCCCCACCTTCACTTCATACTCCTTTCTCGCCACCTTCACCATCGACAGCTGTCAACCATCAGCAGCAGCTGTCAATCATCACCAAGAGCTGTCAATCACTTGTCAACTTTTACTTTTGTTTGAAAAAAAGTTGATTTTTCCAACTTTCTAATTGACAACAGAAATATGATCTTTATCTAATCCTCATTTGCTCTTCTTCAGTGGGAGTAGCACAAGCGCTGAATCCGTAAATCAAAGAGACAAAAAGCTGGAGACATCAACTTCCGTCCCCCACACTTCCCAATCTCCCTCCAGACCTACTACATCATCAAATCTTCCTTCCTCTTCAACTCCTCGCTACCTCCGAAGAGTAAGCTCTCATCTACATTCTTCATCTACAGCTCTCTTCATTTACATATCTTCATCAACTGTTTACAGGGGAACTACCGGGGCCGCAACTGCTTAAGTGTCCCTGATCAGCCGAACCAACCATCAGAGGCAGCAGCTTATTTCTTCTTCGAGCTCGCCAAGAACGTTTTGATCAAAGCTGGAGGGAATAGCTCAACATCGCTCTTTAATCACGTCTGTGTCTTCCTATTATTCCTGCATTCAATCAACATCTTTCTCTTCAGCAATCTCACGGCTCAGATCAATCGGGAGTAAACGGGAACCTGGTTCTCGCCGCCTTTGAGATTGGACTTTTTTCTTTAGGACTCTCAAATTGTGTAACTCCGAACTGGATGAGTAGGACCTACTCGTCCCACGTGTCCTGGATCACTGGACAGGCGATGGAAATAGGAGGAGCAGCCATTGAGATCCTCATCGACTCTTGGGAAGGTCATCTGACTGCTCCAGAGATATCAGCGCTTGCTGATCGCGCATCACATGGACGCGACGCCGCTACTGTGAGACGCGCAGCTGAGCTCGCCCTGACGATTCTCCCTCACGCATCCGCTCTCAATCTCAATGAAATCCATCGCGCTCTCAACCAGTGCAAAGAACAAGTGAGCACCTCAAAAGCCTCAAACTTCACGTCATGTACCACCTGCAGGGTCCTTCGATGCTGGAAAAGGCTTGTCAGGCGCTAGAACAAGCTGGTAAGGGGGGTGGGGTGTTCCCAGAAGTACTTTTCGATGTTGCGCAAATGTGGGAGTTTATACATCTCAAAGTTAGTGGATTGTAGTCTTTGAGTCGCGTGTTTGTGACGTCATTTGTAGGTTAAAGAAGCAGGTGAACCCATCTCAGTTGAACCTGTATCACCTCCAAGTTTAAAACCTCCTTCAAATCAATTTCCACTCCAACAACATCAGCTTCCAGTAGGAGGAGTTATGATCCCTAGTGGAATGATCACGATCCAAGTAGTATTCGCGTTGCTCCTCGCAACCACGCGTCTATCATATCGCTTTTTGTAGCCGAATCTGGCAGCAGTAGGACATTGCCCGACAACTTCGGTGTTTCCTGCCGCGTTTCCGGCTAGTATTCTCGAACATCCGATGGGATTGAGATCTTATCCTTATGCAGCTGTTCATATTCATCCTGGAGGCGGAACAACCGTTAATCTAGTACTGAAATCGATCTTCAATCTTCATCTTCTGATCCTCATTTGTGTCTTCAGCTTCCTCTTTATCCACCTCATCCTCAATATCAACCTCCACCATCAGCACCCTTCATCCCAACCGATCCTCTCGCATCCGTGAGACATCATCCACCTCCGACAAGACCTCCTCTTCATCCAAATATTATCTCTATGTCCCCGCCTCAACCAATCTCTTATCAAGTAAGTTCTATCTGTCATAACCACCTCTACCTACTAACCAACCCAAAAAAAAGCTTCAAAAAGCCTTCAAGGTCGGCATGTTGGCCCTTGAATTATTGGCCAAGAAGACAGAGGACAGACCCAATAACAAATATGTCCGCAACCCACCTTATGCCACCAATGTCAAATGGGTCTTGAAGTTATCTAAGAAGCTAGGTGCTTCCCCCCATGCTGCTTGCTGATTGGTTAATCTTTCATCCTCTGCAGGAGTTAGCTACGTTCAGCAGTTTTGTATGACAGTGGTAGGGGGCGTGTCGTCGCCTTTTGTACTCCAGGATATTGCCATGGAAACAGCTCAGTTCTTCACAGAGAAAAACAATCAACCGGTAGTTTGACATCCTATTTAACAATGTCAATGTCACGTGACCTTTTGAAGGTTATCATCAACTTGCGCTTGCCTTTTGTGGTTCCTATCATCACTAGATGCGTTCAGATGTTTGTTCATTTCATCAACAACCGTTTGTATCACATCCACAGTTCTAACGACCACGACGACTTTGTCGCCCTTGTAAAGGCGTCGCGCGGCGCGTTCTTCATGAACCAGAACGGACAAATCCAGTTTAATGAGGTTTGATCTTAGAAATCTTTTATTTCTTTTATTTTTTTTTATTTTTTTTTTTGAAGATTTTACAAACTATCAATCGTTCTAAAGCGTGTAAGAAAGATTTGTGGCAGAAGTTGAATGCAGCGCTCGCTTCGATGTAGCGATTATATAACGATGTTTGTATATAGCTCCACCAAGTGTTCAGAGTGTTACTTCGAAGCTTCTGATGCTTCATTTAAAAATCTTTGTCTACTCTTGTTCCCAGATTTTCAAAATAGTTTTAAATTATTCAGATTAAGATCTTTCATTAGTTGAGCTAAATTGTGTCTTCTCAGATCACCAGATTTTTTCCTGACCATCAATCGTGTTTTTGACTTTTAACTGAAATCTTGGTTTGGTTCAAACTTTTCTATCCACTAATTTCGAAGCTGTGTTGGTTTGATTAGAATTCATTTTTTGTGCTTGATATTTTTTATTCATTGCGGTTCCTTTTAAGCTGTTGTATCGACTTACTGCGTGGATGAGAAAATGGATTTTGAGAATAAAATCCCTGGAAGCTCTACAAGTGGAGTTGAAAGAACTCTTTTTATTTTTTTTTTGAATTTATTTGTTTGTAATTTGTATAAAAGTAATTATTTGTGTTGAAATATTTCAGTGACTAATGACTAACCATTTGTTAGTGGTGTGCTCAATATTCAGTAGTCTTTGTTTCTAACTTTATTTTAAGAACAATATAATCGTCTGAATAAAGAAATTGGTTTTCTTCTAAAATGTTCTTGATAAAAAAAGCTTTTTACAAAATTGGTCGTCACAAAAATCGATCATTAGATCAGACACCAGAATAAAAGACATTTTTTATCATAAATTTGTTTCACGACCAAATTATTTACAAATTTTTTACTGAAATTTTATTGCTAGATTGATTCAACAAACAATTCCTCAAACTCTACAAAATTATTAATAGAAAATTAGTATTTAAATTTGAAGATTTTTTCTATTTTTAAAACCATTTACTCTAAAGACATTTGGTTTTGACAAATCTAATATATTTAAGATGAAATTTTTATAGCAGCTTATTCAATTATATAAAGTTTATTTTTTTACCCTTTTGAAAAAATTGTCAAAAGTTTTTTGGATGATAATTTCATTGAATGTTTTAATAAAAACCATTTTTTACATCAATGACTAAATTAAACTTATTTTGTTTTACACAAAATAATCGAATAATTGTTGAATATTTCTATTAAAGAGGAAATTCAGAGTTTTCTGGCTGAAAAATTGTTGTCATTCAGAATTAATAAGTTTGCTTTTAAAAAGAAAACTGTCAATAACCAGTTTGTTACATTAGAGTATTTTGTATCTTAAAATAATGATTTTTCAAACTAAAAAAAACAAACTGAAACATTTTAATAGTTAAATTTAAATAATGAAATGCTTAACAAATATAATCCTGGTAGATATCAGTAATTGCTATAAATAATGTTTTAAAAATAAATGGTGTAATAAACAAGTTTAATTTATTTTTCATTTTCAACATAAGTCAAACGTAATTTAGATAAAAGAATAATATTAGATTTTTTAACAAACACGATGTGGAACTCTTTTAATGGCGTTATTTTGACAAACAGATCATTAGTAAAATAAACTATTGTAGCAAAAGTAAGTAGACACTCTAGCTTCCATAAGATGGTCATATCTACAAACGCTTCAACAACTATTTAACAGAGTTGTTGTACTCATTTTATTTTCTTTGTAGTGAAAGAAACAGTTGCTAAAAATATTCATGTTTAAACTAAAAAAACAATTGTGGACTAGACTCACAAGTAATAAGTAATGCTTAAAAGACAACCAGTTAAATTACAAAAGTTAAAATTTATTTTTTAAGACATTCATTACTATTTACTACTATTTATTTAAAACTTATTTACATTTGTAGAATCATTTTTCTGATTGTATAAATGATATTTTTTATTGAATACATTTTGTGACTACTGCAAAGAATTTCTGTTAGGAAATATTTTATTCTCGTGCTAATTTCTTGTCTTTTTCATGATGTTCTAACAGTCAGAAGAAAATTGTTCAAAATTAAGACCACTTTCTCCTTTCAATTGCTTAAAACGTATTTTAAGTCTGTAATTTACGAAATAGAAGTAAAAATGAAAACGTTCTAGAAGCTGAAAGTATGTAGCTGGGTGCCTCTTGATAATTATCAAGTAGTTTGTAGGATAAATATTTTGCAAAAGTTTTTAAAGCCAGCAGATAGCTGAATAATATTTTCAGATAATTGAACTGCAATGGCTAGTATTAAAAACGATTTTTTTAATGATGATAGACATCAACAAACTAATATATTCTAAATATTTTCATTGAAGTTTGGTACAAATCAAATAAAAAATTGAAACTCATTGAGATTTTTATAGATTTTTTAAAGTTAGTAGAAATTTATCCACATCTTTTAATCAATTTTTGTTTGATATTTATAATAATAACCTCAAAATGCTTTTTACAAAAATTCAACTAAATTAAATATTTTTCTTCACAACCTTAAGCCAGTATTCTTAGGTTCTTTTTTCACTTTATGTTTATTAAATGTCATAAAATTTTGAATAAGTAGTCTTCAAACTGTGAAAGAAACAGAGAATATAATAGTTGGAACTATTTTGATGGCTGAAAAAGCTTTTTTTAATAAAAGCTATTTTTTCAACTGATATATTAAGAAGGGTTGTCAGCAGCGAAATTAGATTTCTGTGAAAATAATCAGTTTCTATGGTAACGGACTTTGGACATCTATCAGGTGAAGAAAATTAAGAACGACAAGTGAAAGTCTATTGAGATAAAAAACTTTAAAGTATTGAGACAAAATGTGATATAAATAATCAGATAATTCGTCAGATCCTAATCGGCCAGTTGATAAGTTTACTCATAATTCTGTTTTCTTCCTAGTTTTTAACAAATTTGAGATTGAATTTAGTCTGCGGTGTTTGTTAGTTTTTTAAATTCAAGAATAAAACTTTTCTTTTTTGAAAGAATTCAACTTAATTTGAATCCTAAAATAATAAAATAAATTCTTTTTTTAAGATTGAAATTAAACAGAATATTCTTGGTGGCTTTTTATAGTGTTTCAAACTAATTTCTTGAAATATTGTTTCATTCTTTTCAATTCATTATTAAATTGTGTTTGAGTCAAAAATATCCATTCAAGGATTCTTTTTTCTCCTAGCTTATTATTATAATCAACAATTGGCTGCTGGTGACAAATTTTTTAGATCTCATATCGAATAGATACAAAATGATTTAAGAAAGATAAAGGTCTTAAGTATGATGAATTAACATAATTGATGTAGAAGAAACACTGCAGAGGTATAAGTGAATATAAAACGACAAAATAAATGAAAAAACTGTCAGTTTTGTTTATCATTTGTTGACAGAGTTACTTAAATCATAATTTTTCAACATAATTTTAAAAGAGTTGATAGAGTTTGATGCAGTGTTAAAATCGTAAAAAATTCGAAAATTCTTGCCAACCTATTTAAAAAGCTTTTAGTCCATTCAATGTTATTTGAAAAAAAATTTCTGTAGATAACAACCACAAGTTTAATTAGATTTGATCTTAAAAAGTTTAAATGTCTACACAATAAATATATCATTAAAACTTCAAAAAGTTGAATTGAAATTGGTTAAATAAACAACATCAAATGTGAATAATTGAACTTAAGAAATAAGTTTAAAAAGTACAAATACCACTTTAATTAAAATAATCATGTGACTAATTTGATTTAGACTACTGAACTATTTGAAATTATTAGAAATACCGTGACAAGTAAAATGCGGGACACTTTGTTTCAGTGAGAACTTTTTTGCCGTATAAGTGCAGATACGGTTTGGTTTATCAAAAAATTGACAAAAAAGAGACTCACTTGCTTCCAGCCTCGCTGTACCCGATAAGAAATATCAATCGCTTGTATTTATACAAATACTTGATAGTAGAGATGAGGTCGGATTAGAACCGGTCTCGCCGTTCAAGTCGATGTTCCACTAAAGCTGAAGAGTGCAGAAAAATGACAGCGTTGCGTGTTTGAAACTTTTTGAACGTGTCTTGGAAGAAGAAAAACTGACGCTGAACTTATGAAATCGCTCAGTCTTTATGACACTGTGTAATTAAACCAAAGAAAAACGTTTTTTAAATGTTATAAACAAACAATTTCAATTACATATATTATTTGACCTTTTATAAGTTTTAGTTTAGAGATTTAACTCAGTTTTTAAAGTGTTTGTATTTGTTTATTTTTTCAGCATTTTAAACATGGAATAGATATATCTTTGCCAGTCTTGATTTTTATTACTTTCTGCTATAATTGGATTAAAACTTTTTATTTTTTTAACTTAATACTGTTCTTTTAATTTTATTTAATAATATTCATCAAAGTATTGTCTTTGGTGATAACAAGCATATATTAAATTAAATATTGGAGCTTAAAAAAATTTTTTAACTTTTTTTTATTTGACACTAGCTTTCGTTTTTGTTACTTGAACTCAATTTTGTGACTTAACTTTTGAACCACTTAGTAGGTTTTGATAAATTCTAAATCAGTTTAAAATGTTGCAATTTCCACTAAATATACCTTTTAAACTGTTTAATAGCATTTCAAAAGTTTGATTAGCTTCGAATGATAGATAATAGATATTATCTATAAAAGTTTAATATTTGAAATATTATTAAGCAATGAAACAAAAAAACACAATATTAATTTATCTGTAATTTATTTCAGATCAAGCTTTGAACAGAGTCTCAAAAGAGAATTTATTCTTCGGATTGTTCATCTCCTTTTACTTGATGAAATAGGACCTTTTTACCGACCTTATGGTGGACAACAGGGCGTCCAACCTTATGGTGAATGATGGGACGGCCGACTTTATGGTGGAGGTGTTTATGAAAATGAGGAACATGATGAGAAGCAAAAGCAACAATTCTCTTGCAGCTCCAGATGCAGTTCCTACGACACTGATAATACTTCTTGATAAAATGACGAATTCTATATCTGGATGTTTTGATAGTTGCTTTAAAATGATTGATTAAATTCAAGAGAACGTGGACACGATGGTTGCATCTTTTAGTGGCAAGGAGGGTATGATATCTGCATAAATGAAGGGTGTGTTTCAAGCTGTTGATGATCAGTGTGAATTGATGTTCAGTGCAGACATGGTAGTCGGCAGCGTCTGCAATAAACACAATTTGATTTTGAAATGTAAACAAACCTTAAAATGAGTTAAGTTCATTTTGACAACTTCTTTAAAAAGATTTCTTATTAAATTGGATTAAATATTTGAAGATTTGATCTCACCAGCAACTTCATTTTCCTTTCTGCATTTAAATAAAAGAAAAAAATTGATAACTCAGCTGAAATGAGTTTCTACGTTTATTAATCATCAATAGTCATTAAAACTTATTTTAAAATCACAAATAATTATTTAATAAACTCTAAAACACATTTGTAACAGAAACTTTAAACAGTTAAACAACTCACTGTTCTTCAGCAGCGGCAACTGCACAGACAAACATTGAAATAGCAAGAATTGCAAAAAGCTTCATTTTTATAGATCTTTAACCTGTAAATCTTGAGTAATGTATGATTGAGCTTCTACTAACTCAGCTTTTATATATCTTTCTAAAGGTGTGATTAGTAATTTGTGTTGGTGTTTAGGAAACGGAATAAAGTGGGAAGTTTGGAGGTGGTTAAAGAGGAAAAGTAGGAAAGGTGAAGATTAATTGACTTTTGCACTTCAATTACCACAATTAATATCTAAAAATAATCAGGTCTTTATAGAACATTTTATAAATCTTATGTCTAATTTTTTGGCAAACAATAAAGGACAAACTTCAAATATTTTAAGTTAAAACTATATTTGTTTAAATAATGAAATACAAAATAAAATATTTCCATATAATTAGTTTAAAACTCATTTTTCCAATAAAGTTCTTTTATCATAGATTTAATACTTGGATTTTTATATTTATCAAACAGCAAGTTAGATAAACAAAGCTTGCTTTTAAAATAAGAAATAAATTTGAATGAAAAAAACTTAAAATTTTAATAAATTAAAATATAAATTGAACCGATTGCTTAAAATTGCTTTGGGTGATAAAACATCCATTTTTTTATGCTCTTCCTGTTATTTTTGAGATGGAAAGCTGTATGTGTGGGTGACCTAAAACATTTTGGGAATAATATAAAAGCATATATAATTGATAGTTTTTCATTGTCTGCTGTCCTAACTTAGAGTACCTCAGAAAACAAAAAAGATGAAACTGACTTTGCTGTTCCTTGCAACCCTGCTCATGGTCGGAGTAACTAAAGCAGATGAAGAGTCTAAAAATCTGTGAGTTGTGCTTTTGCTTTTTCAAAGTCTGTCTTAGAGATTTACTTATCAGGTTTTAGCAAAAATAAGCTTACCAAATTTATGATTGAATTTCTCAACTAAAGTTTAACAAACAAAATTTAGTTTACAATAAATTTGCTTCTAATTTTCTAGTCGCTTTTAAACTAAAGTTGCAAACAGGTCTGAGCTTGCTGATGATGATCACTTCGTCTTTCACCAAGTATCTGTCCATGGACATTATGGTGGTGGCTGGTCCCGAGTTATTTATGCCCGAAGACTCGAAGTTCTCATCCGTCAATGCAGACATCACTTACATCTTCACCGTCGCCATTGTCATCATCGCATCCACCATCTCAGCCACGTTCTTCATCTTTTGAAGCTCCGTTATCACAGAACAATTCATACCCTCAACATTTGGATTCACAGATACCGTCATTGTATCAGATTCTGTTGGTGGAGAAAACCTTATACTTTCCATTTCAAAGGGGATGAACAACAACAAGAATAAAGTTGAAATATTTTTCCACAAATAACTGATGAATATTTCGAAAAATTTAATAAAGTTATCGAATCAAGCATCTTTGTTTTAGAGACTAGTTCTTCTTTAGGCCAAGGTAAAATTCAAAAAATATTTTTTTAAACCGACAAGTCCTTATGTGTAATGCAAGGTAGTCACTAAATTATTTACTTGTCTAGCAAATGATACACTGTAGATCAAGTCATTGAAAATATTTGAGATATATAGCAAGAAAATTAAGTAGTTGGCATATTTGTGTTTATTTAGTTTGAGGTTTTACTTATCATCAGTAAGATGTAAACTTTACAAATAAATGAAGACATATTTGAAGTAAAAAATAATTTAGGAAAATATTTTCTTCTTTTAATAATCAGCAATATAAATAAGAAAATATAATCTAGTCGAAAAAGATGATTTTAAACAGTTTAATATAAAATCATATTTAACTGTTACATTATTGGTTATGTGAGGATATAGGTTTTCAATAAGTTAATGAGAGTCAAACAGAAAAATATTTTTGAAAATTTTGCTTCAATAAAGTTGTTGTTACAGTTACTAGTAAGAAATGCTTTTCTAAAATTTATAAATTAAACAAAAAATTGTCTAAATTATAAAACATATAACTGATTAAAAGTTGCTTCAACCCCAACAAAAGTCCTTGTACGCATGTTTGCATATAATATATGATTTTAAATATATAACCGTTATAAAGTCGCTTCAACTTCTACAAAAGTCTGACAGCTAAAGAGTCTGTACGTATTTGCAGTTGCACAATTAACAAGTGCACGCAATTTGTTTTTATTATTTCCATCTGACATAGACTTGTTTAGAAAACTGATAAAAGTTTTTTTCCAGTGACGCCACTCCTTGGATGCCATTTCAAGGAATAATCAGTGCTTTTCGGGTCTGTAGGCAGTACTTTGATCTTAAATACTTCATATATAAATATTTTTGGAACGTCCACAAAATCAAGGCTATGAGATTACATTTAATTAAAAAACTTGCTGTCATCATCTTTATTAGTCTCACAGACATTAAAGATGATGACATTATTTTCTCTGCCTTCACGGTGCAAAGTAAGTTTTTTTGCGTGTTGGTGACCTCCTTGGCAAGAAGCTGTACCATTTTCATCGGAATCACGGCTACCGAGGCTCATGTGACAGGTTTCTTTATCCATCCAGTTCATCCATTGATTTAGACAAACTAGAAATTTTTTGTTGATTTTGGAAACATTTCAGATTTAAATTTGGCCAATTCAGCGGATACGGATTTGTTGATGCCAGATAATAGGTCTGAATTAGACTTAGAGGAGGTATATGTTATGTCAATAGTTCTACATTTAATGCAGAACCATTTAAATCCTATTTGCTTCATCTAGTTGTTATCAAATATTTCATAAATTTTCGGCTCACATCACTACAGGTGAGATGAAACCAGAAGAGGGATTTAATACTTTATTGCCGGATCTTCAACAGAGCAAATTTTATTGTAGGATTGGCGATTGCCATTGCAAGCTTGTTTTGATGAAGTCGGTTTTTCAACACAGAAGTTTAATTTATGTTATTTGCCATAAAAACCATTTTATCATCTGTGATATATTTTTTGTTTAAAATTTTTTTTTCTAGCTAATACATAAAATTAACTTTATATAGATGATGACATTTCATATCAAACTTTGTGTCGACTGAAATTAATTTGTTTATCAGTGATCTTGGCATACAAAAAATTGGATTAGAATCAATGATTGACAAAGATTTTGATAAATGTTTTATTCAATCTTAAACTTAAGAACAATGATGTTACTTTTAACCAAATATTCTCCTGAAAGTTGTTTTGTTGTGATGCTTGATGTCAACCGTCAGAGAATATCGACAAGGAAGAAGAAGAAAATAAGAAGTGATACTCTGGGGAAACCATGATCAATTACTGTCTCCTCCTTGGGTACCACGACAGCTCTTACAAAAAAGTCGATATCTGAATGTTCGTGAAATATTATGGTGATATTCGTAAAACAACTTTACGATCAAAAAGAAGCAAAAGTAACCCTTCCATAATTTTCCATAATTTTTTCTAATGTTACTTTTAAGCTAACAAAATGTTTAAGATCAAAATAAACTTATCGGGCAGGGGTCCTTTCCATTTTATGAGACCTCTGGATTCCTAGATCAGAACTATTGATAGTTATATCAAGGCAGGAACAATACATGATGCAGTTTGCAAAAAAAAGTCTAAGATTGGTTAATCAGTTGTAATGTTGATATCTCGTTCTGAGCATTTTACTAAATAGTCATTGGTTTTATTCTTAAATTTGCTTACATCTATAAATGGCAGTTGCATCTACTCCCATAGAACAATTTTATTTGAAGCAAAAGAATTCTCTCTCTTACGCGACGCTTTAATCAAGTTGATGATATATTTGGGAAGATCCATCAGCTAAATGATTTGCTAGGATTATGAAATGTATTTTATAAGAAAACTGTGTGGATAATACTTTATAAAATCTCCTATTATCTCTTTAAAGAGCTTACAATTTTACATATCAAATAAACATGCTTCTGTTTCGATAATATAGTAATTACTGGTATTTATTACAAATTTTTATTGATTACCAGACTCTTACGCAATTTATTAATTTTATTCACAAACGTAAGTCACATAACATTATATTTATCAAATGTTTTTAAAATAAAGATTATTTGCAAATCTATTTAAATATTTAAAATGTAAATGACGAAAAGCAGTTGTCGACAAACATAAATCCCACGAGAGAACAGCTGACATCAGATGTAGATTTAGATAGTTGGATAACAGTTCGCTTCTAATATTGCTACAAGTTAGTTTTTTGAAAAGTTTTATTTTGAAGTAATTAAGTCAGTTGTTCAGCTAAAAGCTAGAAAACAGAATATTGAATAATAAAATGTTTTATTTGAGATAAACGAAAGTTTCTTTGAAATAAAAATCTCAGTTTTATCTCGAAGTTATTTTCTAGAAATGTTTAGATGGCTTTAGAATCACCATAATTCTTTGTAATTGAATTGAAACTTGACAAGATACTTCATGTTGACTTGAGCTTGATCATAAACAATATACTCATTGTACAGCAAACTACATTTATCGCTTTCTACATCCGATAACTCCGCTTTAATCTCTTTTCCGATCGGAATTTCATATCCATTCATAGTCACGTGGTCTTTAGGGTCAGGAATATTTCGTCCAATCCCTTTCACGCTGTGTTTACCTCTAGGTAGTTTACGAATAAATTTACTTTCAGTCAGTTGCAACCTGCAGAAAAGTTAAATTGACAAGGAGAAGGCGACGAAGATGGTGTTTACATGTTGCCAAGAGCTACTTCCGCTAGTAACGCGTATCCATATGGACAAGAAGGGTTTGCAGCGCAGTAATTGGCACTTTTTGAAACCATATCAGCAAAATAAATTCCTTTTCCGAACATGTAACCAGTCTATAAGCAGATGAAACCAGATGAAGTCTTTTAGCAATTTTTATCTTACTGATGGAGCTTCTGCCGGAGCTATACGAAGACCTTGGGATAATATTCCAACGTAATTAGTGGTTCTTGACCCGTGCCATAACAGTTTGTGGTTTGTCATTTTTTGAAAGGTTTTGAATTGCCTTTCTTCAGCTAATAAGTTAAAAGAAAAATGTTTTTTATTTCTTAAAAAGCTAAAATTTTGAGACTTGAAATTTAATTTTTGAAAAATGGGTTTAAAACGATAAATAAATTGGATTTTATCGAAACCTTCTCGTTGGAGTTGGAAGACTTCAACAATTTCAAGATCATAATCATTGTGAGTGGAAGCGTGAGTATAGGCAGCGTACTTCTGAATCATCTTAAACTCTTTAGAATCTTTACTGAGGGCCTGAAGATTAGATAGAATAATAAAGATTAGATGAAGATCAGATAAAGATCAGTAAAGATTAGATAGAGACCACATGAGTAGTTAAGATCTGTGATTGTCACCTTGATACCACAATTGAGCTTTTTGTAGTTCAAATCCAAGACATCTTCATCACCTTCATCCTTAACCGAGAGGATGTTGTAAGCGTGCTCGATCTCGATCAGATGTTGCAACATCTCAGTCTAGAACGTAAAAATATTTGAGAAGTTTTTAGTGGAAAGTTTTTTTCAAGAAATATTCTCTTAGAGTTTAAAGAAGACATCTGGGACTCGATTCTTCTAGATTAAAATTACTTCTTCTATCACCTAAACATCAGTTCTAAACTTCGAGATCTCTAAGATCATATTGTTCAGAAGATCAAAGCGAGCTTCTGATTGGAAGATAATTCAATCTCACTGGAGTTTTAGACAAATCAGAAAATTGATAAAGATTCGAACCTTCGATTTGATAATTTGTTGATTGTTGAGTAGAGGGGGGCTTCCGAATCCGAAGTTGTGGGGGATTAATGTATAGAATTTGTTGGTGCAATCCAAGAAGTCTTTTCCTGAATTTGTTCCATTAAGGAGCTGGAAGATGATATTAAAATGAGGTTGAAATGAGATAAAAAGAACCTTTTCAGCGGATGTTAGAATGAAATAAGCCGACCTCATCTGTTTTTGACTCAATCTGCCAAGAGGCATCTTCTCTAAATCAATCTATAAAGATTATTTAAATGAGATTGAAATGATGAAGAGGCAATTTTAGACCTCAAATTCTATCATAGTTTTTTTCATTTTTGAAATATCAAAGATTGTTTTAATAAGTTCTTGAAGAGCTTTTTCTAATTTTGATTTCTTTCCAGCATCTTGTAACACAACTCGCTGAAAAATAAATTCTAAATTTTACAAAACTTTTGAAACTTTTAAATTAAAAATTGTATTGTTTTTAGAATTACTTTTTCTTCATCTTCACCATAATCTAATTGTAAAGGAAAAAACTTGAAAGGATATTTGACGAAATCTTTACAACCAAACTTATTTCCTGTCAACAAAAGTAAGTTTTTTGCAAATCTTATTCAAATAGATATCTTCAACAATCACCAGTTTTTTCTTCGTATAAATACAAGAACTGTTCTTCAGCTGTTGATACTTTGTAATAAGTTTCAGTTTTCGTTCCCCCTATAGTGGTCCCAACACGACCCCAAGCCCTAAACACAAACCATCTAAACGAAAAATTAAATTTAGGAAGATCATCGAAACTTCTTCTTATCTAAACCTCTTTCTTTCATTTGCTTTCAAAAGTTGTAACTTGTAGTAAGAGTTGAAGCCTTTACTAACATTCACCATTGATAAAGTTGCTGTAAATTGAATCCCGTTTTTGATTACTACTGTTGTGTCTTCCTAAAAAATTATAGAAAGTAAAACATGAAGTTGAGATGATGAACCAACCTCAAGTCCAGTTTCAGGGTCAACTGCTGCTCCATTTGTAACTTTTAATTTTATTTTCTTGACTTCTTTTTGAACCTCTATAAAAAAAAATAATTTTTAAATACGATATCCAGATATAGAATTTTTCGAAATTAATTGTTTTTATTTCACACAAACCTCCTTCAAACAGCTTCCTCTTCATAGAAGCATCCATTTCATCTTTCTAAAAACAAAATAAACTTGTTATTTAACACATGGCTGCAAATTACAAATCATACAGCTCTTATAGCGATCACAAAACTATATGACTGCAAAAAAAATGAAAATGTCTTAATTATCTTTAATTAATGCAGAAAAAGCAAGAACACTGCAGAAGAAACATTAATTATGCTACATAATAATATTTATTAGATAAATTGTATCGCTGAATTGATAAATCATTTGATGGTATCACAACGGAGAAATTAATTATTAACCAAAGATCCCCATTCAACCAGTGAATGCTTCTTCAGAAGAGGCAGCAAATCAAAGCTATGATCATTAATTTGTTGGCAATCATCAAGAAACTCAGTCGAGACGATAAAAGTATCTTGTATCTTGGCGCTTTCCACTTTTGTAGAACATTGTTTAACAGTTTCTTTAAAAAAGAAGATATAAAATTTTAAACATAAAATAAATAATTAGGAACCTGTGTTAGCGATACAACAAAAAGCTTTTATAGCACATGAAGTAGTACTTCCACCAAGAAGACTAATTTGTTCTTTGACAATCTTACTTAATCTTCCTATCAGCAAAAACTGTTTATTTGTTAAAGGTTTAATAGCAGGCCTGAAAATAAAACCATTTTTTTTATTCGAATTTTTCTTAAATTAAACAAAAATTTTAAATGTGACAGAAATACGAAATTTATTGCTTAACATATACTCAGAAGTTTTACAAATTTAATGCAATAGTTAAATAACCTTTCAACAAATATTCTTTCTTGCTTTTTATATCTATAACTTTTCCTGAAAAGAATTATGTTGATGATATTTCATTTAGACATTTACTAAAATATAAAACAGTTAATTTTTTAATCATTTATCTTAAGCTGAATTAAAATTAGTAATAAAATATATGAATCAAAATATAATAAATATTAAATAATTAAATTAAAATGCAAATAATTATAAGCTATTAAAGTATCTCAACTACAATTACTGCTAACTTTATATTTGAATATCTCACAAGTAATATTTTAGTTTAAAGAAAAATATATTATAATTTATGATTATATGAAAAAGTTTTTCAAAATACATAAATGGATATTCATCTTTTAGTTCAGAGGGAATGAACCATTTACTCCTAGCAGCTTTCACTACTTCATTATTACAAGCTGTCCATCCAGAGATAAAACCATTACATCTATAACCATGTTCATTTACAACAAATTGGCCTTCACAGATTTCACAAGGTTTCAAACTCCCATACATCATACCATCTGCTACTAAAGATCTTAACTGTTAAATTAAAATTAGTTTGAATACTTAAAAAGTAAAGGATTTTGAAATATCTGAAATTTCACCTTTTCAATACCGGCAGGAACAGATTGACCATTTACTTCTAATAACTGAACAAGATGAAATTTTGAGACTTCTTCATCTCTTAAATGATCTATAATCTTCCAAAACTTTTGATTCTGTTCCTTAATTTTTCTATCACTTTTTGCATCACTTTTTGTTTCAACTTTTAAACTTTTTGATTTCTGCGAATTTTTGGTTTTCCTCTTTTTTCCAAACAAGGAAATTAATTGAAGCTGATGTTTCCCTTCAAGAGTTTCAAAACTAGTCATCTGATTGACTTGAAACTTCTCATCATCCCAACCCAGATCCTTCCTCTTCTTTAGAAAGCACCCAACATGATGCCACCTATCCACAAAGCCTAATTGAGGTTTTTCAGGGATTCTTTCTTTATGAGACATACGAATTTCTTCTTTTTCAATTTTTTCTTCACAACTTCTACACTTGCTTCTACTGGATTTGGCGTACTCAACAACAAAATGTGGAAGGGACTGACCCTTTGAATCATTCTCTCTCCCTGCTTCTGGTTTTCTTTCAAGTTTTGATTTTATTCTTTCTTGGTCTTCCCAACGAAGTTCCGAAAACTTGGAAATTTCATCCACAGAATTTGGCCAACAACAGGTGAAAAAACAGATAGAATGATGCCAATTAGTTTGCTAAAACAAAAAAAAAACTATTTTTATGTCAAACCTGGGGATTTTTATTTAAGAAAATTAATTTTATTAAAAATTCTATATATCAGAAAAAGTTGCCCAAAAGTTAAAGAAAAATATTTCTAAGAGATATCTATAATCGTAATTGGCAGATAAATAAATATTATTATTTTATACTTTCATCTAACTTGTTATATGAAAATTATTATCTAAAATATAAATTATTAACTTGATATAAAATAAATAAATAAACTTTAAAAAAAGTTGTAAGATTCATTAACTATTTTACAATTAATAAAGTTTTGAAAAACAGAAAACTTGTTGATTTTTAGAAACAAAAGAATTTAAGTTTATTAGTTAATTCATAATGAAATATCTAACTTTAAAAATATTATTACAAGACACTCACCAAACCATCAAACTTATGAGATTGAACTAATTGAGCTATTCGTAAGGAACCTTGAGAAATTGAATTTTTACAAACTCTGCAATGAGATCTTCCACTAGTTGCATAACCAACAAGAAAAGGTTTTTCAGGATTCATCTTTAGAGAGAAAGCATTTTAGAAAATCAGAATAAAGTAAATAGGCTTATTATTTGGCGGGTAAAACCGATTATTCTTCAAAAAAGTCCATTTTAGTCGGAGGTTCGAGTTAAATGAAATATTTATCAAAGTAGAAAAATTGATATTCTAATAAATTCAATTTCTTTATAGGAGTATGTTCGGTGTTATTTTTTTTTCAAGAAGAAAAACACATTTTGTAAAATAATTTCGTGGTTTAAAGGATAATTAAAATAATATTTTTTTTACAAAATTTATCTTACAGTATACTGAAGGTAGTAATTTTGTAAGACCGTAATTTGTAATTATGATTTATTTATTTATTTCAATAAATGCGAAGGAGGGTACCTGAAAAGAGCACCTCTCGCTAACACACATTCTCATAAATAACATCTATTTAGTCAAAAATAGTAAAAGATGTAACACATGGTATTAGAACAAATGGTGTTAGAAGTGTGTGATAAAAATATTGATTTATGAAAATCATTTGGTACATATGTTTCATATTAATTTATAAAAAACAACTTTTGTTGAAATTATATTAAGTCAATAAAGATTGGTAACTTCTAGTATTTCACAGATATTCAGGATGAAACTTGTTTATCTGATGCTTTTAAATTTCTTCGGAGAAGCTTGTGGAAAGTCAAGGTCTGATCTAGTTAGTTATATTTATAAAAATTACGACACTAGAGTTCGTCCAAGTAAAGTTTACAATCAAAAAGTTGCTGTAGAGTTTGAACTTTCCCTTACTGAACTCTTAGACGTTGTAAGTATCAATAAAAATCTTGCATTTATCAAAAATAGAATTTTATTTTAACTCAACAAATTTATCAAGTGATTGAAAAAACTTTTTTTTTAATTTGAAAATAGTTTTGAGTATTCTTTATTACATAATTTCTAATTTTAGATTACATTCTTTGTTGCGTGTTTTTCCTATTGATTTGTTAAATATCGGGTTTTTTATATTTTTGATGGTATTCAAAAAAATAATTATTACTAATATTAAATTTTAAACACTGTAGGACACCAGCTAAAAACTATGATTCTAAAGATTTAAATACTTTTTCTAACAGGTAACATTATTAAGAATTAATTATACGTGATATTTAATAAAGTCAAAAAATAATAAAAATATTTACTAACTATAATGTTTGTATATATAGTTCCAACAATAATGTGACTAAAATAATCCGCTAAAAATTTATTATTTAGTGATTTTTAGAACGATAAAATCGGTTAAGAATTCCAACAAAATATCAAAATGAAAAGTTTTAATCAAATAGAGTGAAGTCAATCAGAAAATAGAAACAAAAGTTTATTTATCGCAAAGTTGGAATGATCCCCGTCTAACTTGGAATGCTTCGGAATATGAAGATGTTGATCATATCTACCTTGAAACGGATCAAATCTGGATTCCTGAACTTGTCTTATACAACAAGTAAAATCAAAGTTTATTTCGTTGTAAAAAATAATTATTTCTCAAAACTGAAAATTTCAACTCAACAATTTGATATTTTTAATTTTATTGTTACTATCAGAGCTTAACTAAAAATTCTCAATAAGCTTTTTTTGTTAATTTTCAGCTCATTAATTAGCTAAAGTGGATTTTACTAAACTACAAATTTCTTTTAAAAAATACTTTCTAAAGCAAATAAAACTATTTTTTTATCAACTGAATGAAATGTTTAACAACTTGATTAAATTTTATACTTTTCGATACAACAATATATTTCTAATAATATTTAAAATGTTAATTCCGATATTGTCGTAGCGCTGACGGTGATTTTGCAGTTTCAATCAGAACTAAAGCAAAAGTTTACAGCAATGGGAAAGTCGAATGGAACCCACCAGCGATCCTAAAAACATTTTGTGAAATTCAAGTATATTCTACTAACTATTTGAAATATATGTCAATTATATGAGCTATTAAAAATTTAGGTTTGAAAATAAATTTTGTAAAAAACTCTACAATTTTAAAAACTTTTATTAGAAAGTTTTATCCTGTTTAAATCTATCAAATTTATTATTATGAAATAAACCATCTATATCAAGTGACTTCGAAGAAAAAGTTTGTGATCGATTATTTAAAGTTTTTATGTAAAAATAAATTACGACAAAAACTTTGATTATTTTTGATGCTTTGTTGAGTAGGTGGCGACTTTTCCTTTCGATACACAAAACTGCACGATGAAAATTGGAACGTGGTCCCAAGATGGGGGTGTTCTAGACATCGTGAATCTGGATGAAAAAGGAATGGAAAGGTTTGAACTGTTTTATCAAGATTTAAATTTGTCAATTTATTGTATTATCCAGTAAATATAAATTTTTTTTTCATATAATTTCTTAATGCTTTGTATATTTTTGAGTGTCATTAATTATTTGAGAATATTTATTAATTATAGGTTTAATTATATATCATTAAATATAATACTACTATTTTTTATTTCAACTATTCAATATTCATCATTCAACTTATTTCGATCAGCAAATGCTTAGAAAATATGACCAAAGGAAATTTTTGCGCTAAACGCAAATGTAACCCACCAGACATATCTTCATATGAAGAAAATGGTGAATGGAAGCTTCTATCGCAAGGATGCAACAAACATTACGTTAAATATTTGTGTTGCATCAGTAAGATCTCTAATCTGAATCCTTGAAACTCTTTAAATCTTTTCATTTAGAGCCTTACCCGGATATGACTTATTACTTTGTGATAAGACGTCGTCCTCTCTATCTCATCATCAACATCCTCTTTCCAACTCTCCTTTTCTCGTTACTCACATCCGCAGTCTTCTATCTTCCATCTGATGCAGGAGAGAAGATCACATTAAGCATCTCTGTTCTTCTTTCGCTGATTGTCTTTCTTCTTGTTGTTGGTCTCAAATTTCATCTTAAAATTTTCCATTTTTTACTGAGTTTACTTTCAGTTGAAGCAATCCCTTCAACAGCAAAAGGAGTCCCGCTTCTCTGTCAGTACATCGTATTCACTATGATCCTAGTGTGTCTTTCAATCGTGATCACAGTGATTATTTTGAATGTCCACAACAGGACCCCTTCCACTCACGAAATGTCGCCCAGAACTAAACGAGTTAAGTCTTCGAGTATGCCACTTAATTTTGAGATCGATTTTTTGTAGATTTTTATGGAATATCTTCCAAAATTCATGATCAGTTCAACTGTAAAGAAGAAGCATCCATATGAGGATGATATAAAAGATGCTGAACGTAAAGATCATGTCTTCAGCAACATTAGCGGTTTGTCATCTGATTTAGATTTTAGCAAAATTCAAAATTCTTTTTCAAATTTCTTCCAATGTTATTTTCAGTTTTGATAAAACTCAATAAAAATTTTCATAATTGATATATATATTGTAAAATTAATCGAAGAACTGTTTGATAACTTCAGGAAAAATTGAAAATTCTAAAAATCGACATGTTTACAATCAATTATTTCATCAGATATTTCCGGAAGGACCAAAAAGACAGAAATCTTGGGATGTGAACTTCAAAAAGCGATCGATAGCGTCAATTACGTCGCAGACTACTTTCATGATCAACATGAGAGCCAAAAAGTGACTCAACAAAATTCTAAATTTAATTTTACTTTTTAAAATAATCTCAACTTGTTTAACAAATGTTTAATTTCAAAAACTGCATTTAAACACTTGTTATATTAAAAACTGACATGCAGAAGGAAGATGAATGGAAATATGTTGCAATGGTGTTAGACCATTTCATTTTGTACATCTTTATGGCTGCTTGCTTCCTAGGAACCGTTGGAATATTTGCTAGTCGATTACTTGAACTAAATCGCGAAGAAGAATGTTTGAAGCAAAACGGGGATCATTGCCTTGGAGAGGGACTTTGAAACTGTTGAATAGTTTTATTATTTTATACGCAGGGATCGAAAGGTGTATTTCTTAAATATAATATTGGTTAACTTGTTATATACTCAGATGGATTAACTTTTAGTTTTTATCTTAATAATTTTAAAGGAAATCTTTTGTGTGAAATTGGTATTTTTGTCACTTATCTTTTGACAAATTTTATTCAATTAACTTGAAATAAAACAAATTTAAAATAATAAAAATAAAACTTTGGTTAAGATTGAAAAAGAAGTTCTTTTAAAAATATTCAGTTATCTATTAATTAAATATTTTCAGTGGTAATCGACAGTAAGCTTACAAAACATAGAAAATAGTTATTAATTATTAATAACTAATTGTTTGGTATTTTCTTTTCTGCTGATAAAAAGTGCTGAAAACTTCTACATTCAATCGATTAAACGTTTAAAAAATTTACAAAAATGTTTCTCAGTTCTTTTATTACCTTTCAAATGATTTTGATTTTAAAATGCTAAAAATCAAAACATCTACAAATATTGGTTATGAAAGATTGAAAGGTACAATAAAAGTATTGGATAAAAATAATTCTTGTTTCTAAAAAGTTGTTAGAATCATTTCAGTGATGATCAAAAGATCTTTTCAAAATTATCAGTCGTCTTTGAATTGATCCTTTAGATAACCAAATAAAATTTTACCCAAAAAATCTGTTTGAAGTTGTAGCTGTATCAAAACAATATTTTTTTATTAATAAAATTGGAATCAACTTCAAATAATAATTCACAATTGCAATGTATTTGAAAACTTTGTCATGTTAGTATAAAAATATTCAAACTATTTGATAGCTTCTAAATAAAAGAGTACTTTAATTTCGAAATACAAAAAAAACATTTCATCTCTTAAAATCATTTGTTTTTATATTTGATACTGTTTGTTAGAATATAATAAAGTTAAAATAAATTAATAAAACTAAAACTTGTTGTTTAGTTCGTTGTTCAAGATATTCATCTACAAAAAATATTTTGGCCAAAAACTTATTTATTTATTTATAAACATTGAATTTAATGAAGAATTAAAAAATTTAAATCATTTAAAAAACAACTTTATCAAGTCAAAATTACTTTTAATGTTATTACATAATTTTGTTCAAAGATATATTTTGAGCTTAGAGATGGAACAATTTGAACTTAAAATTTGACATTACTGCGGTAATGTAAAACCGATATAAAATAAAATGTATGGCTAAAGATTAAATATTTATAAAGTGGTTTGCGGTGTAAAACGCTTAGTGATTGATAAATTGAATTCGGCAATTATTTTTAATTTCATTAATCAAACAGTTTTTCTTTATAATTTGTTTAATTTAGCATTAAATTTATTATTAGCTACATGGAATCTTATAAAAGTAAATTTATAGTTTCACTTACGGCAACACCCATTTGTGCTTTGTACAATCCAATATCGATATCTGGCGATGTCAGTAAACACCAGTGGCTGCAATAAATGGTTTAAACAGCTGGCCAACAAAATCGCTTTAGATTAAAGCTCTTTAAATTTTATCAAAGATAAATTTAAGTTTGATTAATTTAATTAAACAACTTACTTTGCTTCCATCACAAGCTGATGAACCACCAAAGTTAAGACCAACTAATGTATAAGATCCTGATGCAGAATTTTTAACAATTGCGGGACTTCCCCCGTCACCCTGGATATTGTTTGATAAAAATGTTTCAAAAAACGTTTTTATCAAACTTATTTTTTGTTTAAACAATTAATTTTACTTTTAGTTTTACAAGAAAATATTAAAATTCATAAATTTATGTAAAAAGTTTTATTGCTGATTTCAATAAATTAGTTCTTGCAGGTTAAACAGATATTTAGGCAGCTAAATATTTAGTGAAAAATAATTTGATTAATAACAAAACGAAAATAGTTTTTAATCTAATTATATCTTACTTACAATACAAGTGTCTTCACCAGCAAATTTTGGATTAGCGCAAAAAACACCCCCAACTGGTAAAGAAGATTTGTATGTGAGTTTGCACGATGAAAAACTTATAGTTTTTAAAGGAATTTGCTTCAATATACTTTGAGTTGCTCCAGCTTTAAATTTAAACATCTCCAATTTAGAGAAAAATACTCTTATTATTAGCTTATTTAAATTTAATTCTAAAGTTTGTCAGATTAGTTTTGAACTTATTAGCAAGACTTTCTTTTTTATGATTAAGTTTATATCAAAATGATAATTTCATTCTTTTTGAACAAACTTTCGGTTTTTCCATAACCAGCAACAAACACTTCCAGATTAGTATAAATTGGATAAGTTGCAAATGATGGCATACAAATCGGTTGAACCTAAAATGTTTAATGATTTCTTAGAGTCACTAGAAAAGAAGAGATTACTTACACCACTGCCAAATGTTAACCTGTTTACTTTGATGAGCGCAATATTATTTATATTTTGAGTGACTACGTAGCCAGGGTGAACAATGATTGATCTAATCCCTATTTATTCAAAATAGGATAAGTTAAAAAACAGTAATCAAATTAGCGATTTTTAATTTAATTTTTACAATTTTAAATTATTTTTGTTTATGTGTTTACTGATGAGCATCATCAAAACTTTAGTAATTTTGAAAATATTTAATAGTAAATTGTTTACCAACTGGTTGCCCCCCAGTCAAAGGATTGTTGGGATCTAAAACTCCGACAAATAGTTCTAAATTGCTTGTATCGACTCTGAAAATAAACGTTTTTAGTTAAACCTCATTAAGTTTTAAACTACAATAAAAATTAAGATTTATTTGAAAATAATCTCTAGTTTTGAGCTTACAAAACCTACTGACATCTGCAGAAAATAATTCTTAGTTATAAAGATGTGATGAACAATTATAAAAAATGTAAATTAGAATTGTGCTGAGAACACGAAACTTGGAGCTATTTACAATTAACAGAAAAATTTTATAGTTTGAACATTCTTATTATTAATTCAGTGATCCAAAAGATATACAAAAGAATTTAAACATTAATATGTATTCCATAGACATATAAATCAAAGTGGTTAAGCTTTATAGCTAAAATTTGTAATATAGTAATTGTTTCTCGGTAAAATTTTCATAAAAAAATCAACATCACTCACGATGGTATAAAACCTAAAGGATTTGTTAGCGATGGTACCTTCGGTAAACAAGAAGCTGTTGTTAAAATCCATTCACTGTGAATTTCAGATTAGGTAAAAACCGAATTTATAATCCAATTAAATTATAGTTAAAAACCATTCACCAAATATATTTCAAAGAAATATTCTATCTATGTAAAGTTAATAAAGTAAAAGATGCCACCGTAAAAAGATGCAAAACTGTTGAGCAAGTTTTTTAGGCACTTACGAACAGATGATGACGCCTGAGCATCTTGGGGAAGTATTACCAGCTATTCTGATAAGAACTTGCCAAGGTCGATCAGTATTAGCAGTAGCAAGTACTCCCCCTAAAATTAAAGCAAGGTTTGTATTGAAAATATCCTTGCTTATTTCAGCATTATTGAAGCTATCAAATATTGTTGTAAAAATCAATTAATGAATCCATACTTTAAAATTCGTAACTTTAAATTTTTTCTAGAAGTTTTTAAAATGTTAAATCATTAAATAAAACACTAATTGAGATGGTTTGTAAATCATATAAACATAACACTTCTCAACAACAAGTATCTGACCGATAATTCGTTCTTGAATATTTGTTGTAGTAACCCCACAGGTCAATGATTCATAACAACTTAGAGAGTTTAAATTAGATGCACTTTTAGGATAAGCTGAGAAAGAATTGAAAATATTTCAGTTAAATTTATCAAACTTTTTAATTTTGTTTTAATTAAGTATTTATATAAAATATAATTTTTTATTAAAAATTCAAACAGTTCTAGAACAACGACTTTTGTATAAATATTTTCTATAAAAATTGCAATTTAAGTATTTCTTAGTTTATAGCCTTTTTTGAAAAGAATTTAAATAAACAATAAATAAAATAATTCTAAAAACTTCTCTGGACCTTACCTTTTAAGTAGCAAGCTTTAGATGAGATTCCAAACAAGGTTTTACTTTCATCCCAACAGCAGCCCAAAGAAGAACATTTTCTTTTCATTAAAATGTTGCTTATCTGATTCTGTTGGCCTCCAAATCCAGTCAATCCAGCAAACCCTCCACCGCCTCCACTGCCAAGCAACTGCTGCATAAGCGTGCTCTGAAGACTGCTTGATCCTCCTGTTAGAGATGAAAGACCGCCGCCTCCACTGCCAAGCAACTGCTGCATAAGCGTGCTCTGAAGACTGCTTGATCCTCCTGTTAGAGATGAAAGACCGCCACCTCCACTTCCAAGCAACTGCTGCATAAGCGTGCTCTGAAGACTGCTTGATCCTCCTGTTAGAGATGAAAGACCACCACCTCCACTTCCAAGCAACTGCTGCATAAGCGTGCTCTGAAGACTGCTTGATCCTCCTGTTAGAGATGAAAGACCGCCACCTCCACTTCCAAGCAACTGCTGCATAAGCGTGCTCTGAAGACTGCTTGATCCTCCTGTTAGAGATGAAAGACCGCCACCCAATCCAAGTAAGCTGCTCAAGCCTACAAAAGAAATATTTTCACAATTTGTGTCATTATTTCTATCTACATCAAAAACAAATTCGGTCAATTTTTTATAAGTTAAACTTATTCGAAGACACGCGAACCTTGACGCACAGATGGAACTCCGGTTCTTGAGCCTATTACAGGAACTGAGTCATCAGTTGAACCTGTATTAGAGCTTTGATATGATTGGCCCACAGAAGAGCTGGATGCAAAAGATGAGGATGAGCTTTGAGGAGGAGAGAGGTTTCCTCTTCTTCCGAAGAAGGATGTTAAGCCGTAAATAGAGCTAAATCCAGGACATGAGACTTTTTCCGAATCGGGGAGTGCGCAAGTTTCTAAGAAGGAAGAGTTAAAAAAGTTGGAATTTGAACTGTGAAGTCGTACTATAAGGGATCTTATTAGCTTCTGCTGAGCTTGTAATCAAAGGACAGCGAAAGCAGAGGTTACCAGGAGCATATACACACCCCTAAAAGTGAAATTTACTAAATTTTTATTATTTAGATACATTTAAACAACAAACTAGGTTTATGCATTCTTGTTCAGTTTGGATGTTGATGTTAGCCCCAACTTTGCAGTTGTATTTCTCTACATATTCAATCCTTTTGTCCAGACACTGACTTAATGTAGAATCTGATATCAAACCTAAAGAAAGCCAAAAATAGAAAGATTTTAGAAAAATTGTCTTCAATCTCCAATTAGTTTCAATACCCAAATCGATTGGACCTTCAAATACAGGAGAAATATCGGAAGTATCGGAAGTACCTCCCAAACCAATAATTTCCTTGATACGATCAAGAGCTCCATCTACAATGACAATTTCTCGCAAACTTAGATAGAAGACCTTTGTGGGTCACCTTGAAGAAGTAACGCAGGATTACTGAAGAGGTTTTGTAAGCAGCCACTAGTGAAGAATTGTAGCCGAGAGATTTTTGAAAGAGACCCCCCATCACTTTCCATCTTGCTCATCAAAAAGTTACAGAAGAAGGCGTTCGGTTTTCGAGGAGCAGAAGTAGGAATAAAACCTGAAAATTCATCTCACATGATGAGGTTTCATGTAAAGATCTAAACTTACTTGGTTCGATTCCTCCTACTATTGTTGGCTCGGTCGGTTTCTGTTGTTTTTGAGATTGCAGAAGATTTAGTAGCAGTTGACTTTTTGAACTTCCTCCTAATAGTGAAGATAAGCCCGTAGAAGATCCCCCCAAAAGTGACGCTAATGAGTTAGTGGAGCTGGTAGAGCCCAAAAGCAAAGGTAAAAGGGCAGAATTACTATTTCCCCCTGGAAGAGAACTCATAGATCCTAAATTATTATTCCCCAATAAATTAGCAAAGGGATTTTGATTACTGGTGGAAAGGCTCGATAACAGATCTTGAGCAGCTGAAGGAGACGAGGTTCCAGTTATAAAATTGTTGACTCCAACTAAATTGCTTAGAAGGTTTGATGCTGTGGGCGATTTAGTTGTACTAGTTGAGCCCGATGCATAATTTGAAAGAATTAACTGTAAAAGAGGCATTTGTTGAAATTAACAAAATTATTGAAGTCAAGATCTTAGTAAGAAATCCAATTCACCTGAATATGTTCTTGAAGAACCTGATTGGCTACTTGAGGTGCAACAGTTGTTGATATTTCATCACATTTTCCCAGTGATTCTTCAAAAACTTCTTGAATCTATTAATTAAGGTTTAATTATTTAGTCAAGCTGAAAATTGATCACAAACCTCTTCTGGGACATCATCAGTTTGAGCAAAATAAGAACAGATCGCTGTTGTGATATTAACTCCAGTAGTATCTACTATTGGTCGACTTCCACCCACAGGAGGCTTAACTGAAGCAGCGACATCTGTACCCAAGGCACCTGTACCGGGTTTCACCGTCAAAGCTTCAACATTATCCACTTCCAGCCCCAACGAGTTCAAAAATTTGTTGAAAGTTTCTTTTTTCTTCTCGTCTATTGCTGTGAGTAGATTTGTGTGTTGAGATATTCAAATGGAAATTATATTCACTCATTTGTTGGGTGACAGCTGCTGTAGATTGGGCTAACAGATCGGGAGGAGGGGGTTGTGTGTTGGCTTGGTTAAAGATAGAACCAGAAGCTACAGTGTTACCAAAAACATCGGGTGTTGGTTGAAAGTTCAAAGAACCTAAAACAAAAATTCAAATAAACAAAATATTTTTACTTTATTTCTAATACTTTGTTCTTTAATGGTTGTGGGAGCCGGAGTTGTTGTTGTTGTGACTCTTGGAACCGTTCTTCTTACTCCAAACAAATTCCAAAAATTTCTTCTTGGTGCCCTTGTTGCTGCTGTTGTTGTTGATTGGTTGTTTGTAGACTTAGTTGTTGGTCTGATACCAAAAATGTTCCAAAATTTCTTCATCTGTTTAACCGTTGAAACGGTTTGAGGTTTTTGAGTTGAAGGTTTGGTTGTTTCGGGTGCTTGGGTGCTTTTTTCAACAAACCCTGCTCGATTTGAAAGTTTTTATTTGTCGAATGTATTCACCGCAAACCCAGAAATCAGATTTGTTGTAAACTTATATTATCAATTATTCGAAAGCAATTAGAAAAATTTGTATTTGGTTTTCAATTTATGAATAGAGAAAATATTAATAAAAATTATTATAAGATAATTAAATACTTTAATCAATTTAAAGAATCATTTGCATAATCATTTTTAAAAGTCGTTGTTATTAATCGAATCATTAATAAATTTAACAAAAGAAATTTCAAACCTTGAAAACACCAAAGAACCCCTTCCAGCCTGTCGTCATAGCAACAGTTCAAACCTGTTGTAGCGTTGAATGTAGATTCACATCTAATATGTGAGATGCCTGGATATCCACATTCTCTTCTGTAAAACGGGTTTCCAATACATCTTTTGTTTTTAGTAGAATCTAAAATTGATTTCGTTTAAGAAGAAATCATCTTGAGAATTTTGTGACTCAACAAATTTATAAGATGTATAATTATTACTTACATGATTGGATAACTAAAACAGCATTCATACAAATCAATATCAAAAAAATCAATTTTAAGAACATCTTTTTTATATACTAAGCTTAAATTATATAAAAACAAGCTCTGAATAAAATTCACAAATTTAATTCATTACAGAAATGTAAAAAAATTTTTGAAGTTTAGTTACATAAAACCAAAAATTTAAAGAAATGTCCGAAATAATCATTTCATAAAATAAATTAAATCTTATCAAATAAAAAGATGTTCTTCAGTAATAAAATTCTGTACAGTAACCAGCTATTCCATCAAGGCTGATAATATTGTTATAACCGGCATTAAAACCGATAAAATACAGTTGTAAGTGGCAAAGAAGAACGCGTAGTATCACCCGAGGCCGGTTTGACTGACCTCATAGATTCACGCTCAGCATAAAATTTACAATCGACCAAAGATAATGACTGTTTTTGCTGAGAGATAAATTGTTGATAAAAATACTCTTTTAAATTAGTTGGTATCGTAATATAGCCATTAAAACGAAAGTTACTTAAATTAAAACACTCTTGTAAGTTTGTTCAAAAAAGCTTCGATTCTTTTAAGTTTCAATAAAATCAATTATCTAGTGTTTAAAGCAAGTTCAAAAACTAGAAAAGCAAATATAATTATTACTAGAAGTAATTAAATAGAAACAAGTAGCTCAAAGTGAAAACTTATTTCTTATAGCTGTTTTTAGCACACTTAAAGATTGATTTTTGCCTACAGGCTATACCTTGATGGTATATATTTTGTCTTTACGTAACTTTTATTCTAAGAATTTGCAACTTTACTTTGATAAAAAAGCAATTTTCTGATGCATCTTTCAACAACAGTATTTAATTTAATGCATTTTAAGATTTACTTTTAAGTCTTGACTTTAAATAAATTCTTTCTCCTGTTCTAAGCTTTGTAAGAAATAACCACATTTTTAAAATAAAGACAAGATTTTAAAGTTAAATGTTTCTACATTGGAAAAGAATGCATAAAAAATCTTTTAATCAAAATCATAAAATTTGTAGATATTCTAAATCAACTGTTTCAAGTATAATTGTTCGAAATATTCAAATAATAATTCATTCAACAATTAAAAGCTAAAAGTTAACAGAAACCAATTAAAACATTAAACTTCAAAATTTAGTTTTCGCAGTTTATAGTTTTCAAGACTATTTTAAAGTTTTGAGATAGGATTTTGTTGAAATAAACCTTGAAACTTCTAAAGTATTTTTAAACAATAATAAAGTTTTAAAAAATCGAAAGATTATTTAATTTTGATCTTAAAAATATATTATGTTGCGAAAATTTGTTTAATGTTGTTTTAGAGATGTTATTTTAAAACATTTCAACGTTTTTAAAATTGGTTTTTGGGTTTTAAGAAATCCTCTTTTTTTAATGATGTGAAAATTTGAAGCTTGTCTTTAAAAAGATTTAGTTACAAACTTTGATAAATGTTATATAATATTTACGAATGATTTCCATATTTTTCTTTTGTTTCTGTAATCATTTAACTTAGACATTTAGAATCTTTAGAGCAATCTTTTAAATCAAGTGGTTTAAATATTACTTAAAAACTTGATTCAATAATTGAAAATAAAAACATATAATTTATTTTACAAATTTTCGTCAAAAGCCATTTTATTTCACGATAAATCAAAATCTTCTAACATTTCTATAAAGATATTTACGATGATTAAAATTGTGGTTATTTTGTAAATGGTTAAAACTGGAAATTGTGTAATTTGTTTTATAGAAATAATTTAACTTATAGAAGCTAACTCTCAGACAACTTTGCAACAAATTTTCATTATAAAATGTCTTTCAATTGCTCCAAAGGAGTAAAGATAACCAAAAGTTTGCTGCGGTACAGTATAGTAATTAAAAGCTCAAATCTTGTTTTACCAACACACTTCTTTAATTTGTTTATCTATTACAAAAACAAAATAAATTCATAAACAGTTTTTCGTCATTTTTCATTTATTCAATTTATTTTGTAAATCATTTGATGTAAACACTAGACCTTTACATAAATGTATATTTCTTCAAAAATTTCTAAATCGAATTAATTTATATTGATTAAAATAAAGACAGCTTTTATCAGTTGTAAGGCCTTAAATTTGTAGAGGAAAAGAGGTTATTTCTAAAAATATTACTTTATTTTGCTTCAATAACCACTGAAAAAATACTAGCTCTCGCCCAAGGCTTTTGTGACGTATAAAAAGTTTTGAAAGATGTTTTGTTGAAATAACAAAAATCCGGATTAGTAATCTTAAACCTGGATAACAGGTCGAACTTCTAATTTTAGACTTGCTAGCAGCTTAGCTAGTTACTAGTTCTATTTAAGAATAGCTATAACAAATGCTGTAGGCTAAAAGTTGTCATTTTAAACTAGAATAATTAGAGTGACTTTTAAACCAGCAAACATCTTGTTTAAATGATTCTTCTTTAATCATTGATACCATAAAACGATTATGTAGAGCTTTAAATTGTAGTTATACAAATTTTACAATAGCAAGAAATGTATTTGTTTGTTATTCGTATAATCTAATATAAAATCGGAAAATGTTCTCTTATCTACTCTAAACAACAAAACAGCGTGACAAACACCAGATAAAATGAAACCTTTACCAATCATACACGATATAGATTGCGAACCAACAAGAGAAAAACTCAGCAATGGGGTTCTCGAAAAGCATCAGGTAGAGATAGTATACCACCTGACCTGATAAAACAATATCAAAATTACCTTCTGCCCCTTCTCCACGATATCTTAATCAAATGTTGAAGAAAGGACAGATTTCAGAAGATATGCGCGATGCAAAGATCATAATATTGTACAAAAATAAGGGCACTAGGTCCGACTGCAACAATCACAGAGTAACATCCTTGCTTAGCACTCGCTTGTGTGCTGCTTCTTCACCTACAAATATTAGCTGAAAAAATATATCTTAGGCTGTATATAATCTTGTCTATCTCGGCTCAAAAATAAAGTCATGAGCATCAATCGAAGCCGAAATCAATAATCGCATCGAAAAAGCATATGATACATTTGCACGGTTCACCTCCAGGATCTTCGGACAATCCAAAGCTATCAATTAAAACCAAGGCTGTCATCTATAGAGCCGTATGCTTGATGGACTTATTTTAGACAATATTTTTAAGGACACATGTTTATAGAATATTTGTATAATTTATATATAATGACCCTCAAATTTAAATCTACTAATTAAAATCTTTATCTTTCAACTACAGTAATTGAAATATAATTGTTTTAACTCAAACCAATATTATACATACAACTTATAGAGACAAACAATAAATAAAGTATTGTATAAATGATATAACATACATGAAAATTAATCGATTGAAAAATGAAGTTATAAGCAATGTTAAAAAATATTTATGCTACCTAATCTTTTGGTCTTTCAACAATTTTATTAAGTTTAATTATATGCTTTTTAATTGATGAAACCTAAACAAAATTATTTTTAAGAAAGAGAACATAAGAACCTTTAATATTTAAAAATAATAGATATCAAAAGTCTAATTTTGTAAACTCTACTTAAGATTACTACAAATAAAAGTTTTTCTATTTATAAAATTCAGTATTTATCAAACATCAAAAAAGTTATACAAAAATTTGCAATTTTGGTATACTTTAGGTTGAAATATTTTTATTTTTTAAACCAACTATATCTTGTAAAAAAAGTAGAATTTTAGTTAAAATAGACTTCATAAAACCAAATAGTTATTGTGAATTGTTGATTTGATATTTACAAAAGTTTGATTGAAAATTTGGTGCCAGAAAAAAGCGCGACCAGAAGAGGGTTTTTAAAAATATGAAAGAAGTTCATTTTTAAAAGAATTGCCAATTTTTAAAGATAATTAAACATAATTTGAAATTTGCGTCGAGAAGAAGACTCTGAATCATAATTACCCATTCAAGAAGCTGTTAGTTCACTGAAAGTTGTTGATGATATTTTGAATTACCTTTGAGGGTGTATGATTTTAAAAAATCATTGACGTTAAGATGACAGAAACCATTAGAAATTTGAATAGTAGTACGAGGTCAAAACAAAGTCGTTGAGTTTACAAGGATTTTATATTAAGTTTACAGAGGCGGTCTTTGTATGAAGAGAAGGATGTGCCACACGATGGAAAGCTTTCCCAGTAAATAATCTTTAAATGGATTTAAGTTTAAATATCTTTTCAACGTGAGGACTTTATACGGAAGAGCTAAACTCTAACTTGGGGCGGATGTATGGCGACAAGTTTTGACAGTGTCCAAATATTTATGGTCTTAAAAGATTTAAGAACTTGGTATAAAGCTGATGAACAAATTCTGAAAAAATATTTCCTCTTTATATTAGCCCATTTTAATTATTGAGTCGTAAGATATAAAAATAACCAAGTTTTTAATTAACTGACATTGGTAAATTTGATTGTTGTTTACATAGATTCTTTTTACGACAGCTAGCTTGAGTTGCCTTGATTGAAGCCACAGGTTAGTTAATTCCCAAGAATATTGAAGATCAACTGAGTTACGACCAAGAAATTTGGCATCTTCGGCATAAAAGCATTAAACTTCAAGAACTCTGATAGTGATATAGAAAAGCCTGTAATGTCTTTTATATAAATATTGAAGAGAAGGAAACCAATACTGTTGCTTCGGAAAAACACCTGAATGAAAAGGTGAAGTAGATTTTTGAAGTGATGATGACTTGCTGCTGTCTTTCTTTAAAAAATTACTCACTCCCATGATTACGATGGGGTTAATATAAAACTGTCTGAGAGTTTTTACTAATATGGGATGTGAAACTGAAAAGCTTTGTGAATATAGATGACATTAGTAGCTAGTTTATTTGATGAAGAATACAGCCACTAGTGGAGAGGACAACAGTTGATCACAGGAGGATCTTTGAGGAAGGAATCCAAATTGATATTAGGAAAAAAATTATGTAGATAATTTAAAAACTTCTGTGAAATGATCAATCTGACGATACTACAGAGGCTGCTAGTGAGAGAAATTGGTCGGTAGCTTATTTCTAGCTCCTTTTTGTGGGCTGATAGATTGATGGAAGTCTTCTATTGGGTATGTACATAAGTAAAAAGCAAGAACTAAATACACGTAATCTAGGATTAATAGTTAGTTTGTCTTTTATATTTTGGACCGCAGTGAAGATGTCAAGATCAGCTGTAAAAAATATCAATAAAATCTGACTTCTTTACTTTAAAATAATATTTCTAGATTCGTGATCTTTGATGAAGACCGTTTGAAAGCTTAGGTTAAAATCTTCAGCTTTCTCAAGATCACTGATTTAAAATTTTTTATCTCCATAAACAAAGAGTTGTATGAATGATCTGGATTTTAATTTAGAGTCGTAGGTGGGAGAGAAAGGAGGATTGACTTTAAAAATAGCAGTTTGTTAAGTCCTGGGATATTACAGAATAAGAGATCTAAAATGTGACCTTTTGAATGAGTGGGTTCATACATTGAGTTAGAAAACTTGTAGTTGTAAAATACGTGACACAAAACTCCGAATTTAAAACCCGAGTTGGAGCCTCGTAGGGAGTTCTTCAATGTAACTCAGTGTCGTTATGGCAGCTCCTGCGACGCCAGCCGTAACTGCATTAGTCCGCCTGTTCTACTGAACCCTGCTTCATAGGCAACAATTTAATCTCTATAATTTCTGCCTTGGCATATATGTGCATGACAGTTCTTGGGCGAACCAGGCCCAGAAAATTAGGACTGAATAACTATGCAGATATCAGGTAGCATAGATCTATTTTGAGATATTGAAGGAAAGAATACATCGAAACTTAAACTATTTTTGAAAAATGCAAACGAATCTAATTTTGTATAAACTTGATTAACTTTTAAGACACTTTTATAAAGAGAAAACCACTTTCATTGGTGCCATTAGTTTAATGATATCATAACTAAGGAGATGGACCAGTGGGTTGAAAGCTTTATCAGATAGCTAGAACTCAGTTCGGAACAATATGTTGGTTTCGCTGGGGTCAAGGTAATAGAACACAAAGTCTATTTTATTTGCCATAGATCTGATAATAAAAGATTTTAGATCTTAATTTCTTTTATAGTGAATTTGATAAAGTCTCTGATTATCTTCAAAAGTTGTTTTATGAGAATAAATTGAAATATAAAAAGTTGAAAAATCCTCAAAAAAATGAACACCTTCTTTTTCTAAATTTATTCAATTCATGATTTAATTAGCTTATAAAACACAATTTGCAGATAATCAGAAAGATTAGACGCCCCATAGTATGCTAGAAAATGAATAAAACATTTTTAGTATCAACTTTAAAAATGGTTTTAATTAAATAATTATTTATAAATGATAAGTTTGGAACAAAACCACGAAAATAGAAAATCAGAAAACTATATCCAAATTAGGTAAGTAGAAAAATGTAGTCTAATATAAAAAAAAACTTACGACAAAATACTCGGGTCAGGCATACCGGGATCAGCACCCTGGCGAAGTCCTTCAAAATATATATTAAAAAATTAGTTGAAAATTGATTTTTTTAAGATTCTACTTTCTACAATTTGATTTTAAAAAGATTATGAATAATATTTATTCACTGTATATCATTTACTGATATATTATAATATAAAATTGTTGTTTATAAATGATATATCATTTTTGGCTATATCTTATAACAATAGCAATCATAAAAGAAATTTGAAAAAACTTATAAGTATAATTTAAAATATATATAATATTATATTTTGAAATATAATTTATTAATGATAAATTAATGTCATGTGTATATCTTTTTCTTTTTATATTTCTAAGTTAATAGATATTATTTGTGAGAATGTGTTTTAGTGGGAGGAGTTCTCTTCTGGCACCCTCCTTTGCATTTATTGAAATAAATAGATATCATTTTGAGAGTAATGTAAAAGTAAGATATCTTAAAAGATTATAAAGGTAATGAAAATGTGTTTAATCAATACACTTTACATAATTATAAAAATATTAAACAATATAAGCTACTCAGCAATTATAAAAAATAGCAATTGTAAATATGTGCAAACAATAAAATTTCTATTTATTTTAAATATAGAAATACATTAAACAAATTTAATCAAACTTATTCAAAAACTTAGTCTAAGTTTCTCTAAATAAAGATAATTATAAATAAAACAATTATATCATAGATAAATTCATCATATAGAATTTCAAATTTCTAATGAATGTTTGTCAAAGCTAAAAATGAAAATTATTTAAGGTCAAATTAAAGACCTAACAAATTGAAGGTATATAAAATTAATAAACTTATTTCCTAAAATAGTGAAATTTTACAAAAAACAAAAATTTTAGATAAGATATAAATATTAATTTAAATATAACTAACTTTCGCTAAAATATTTCACTTTTAGACTATCATTTTATTGTGTAAGCCAAGAGATTATTTACATAAACACAATATATAAATGTTAATTTACCTAAATATATAATAAATGGAACCCATCCAAACCGAAACGAAGCACGTAAAATATTTAGATACCAAAAATTACTTTTATCAGCCATTGCTATATTCTAGATAAACTCTCAGGTGTCAAGTAGAAATAGTCGTTGTCTGTATAATCCAATAAAATAGTTTTTAGCAGCGGATAAAATGGCACGACTTTTAAAATGCGCAAAAAATCATATATCTTAAAAAAAATAAGTTTTTGATATCTATATAGAGCAACTTATATAAAACAGACAATCTTAAATTTATACAAAAATGTCCATATAAGTATAATTCATTGAGTTTATGAATAAAAGAAAATTCTACAAATAATTTTTCTCTGCTATCTCTGGGTCTTGAAAATTGCTAAAACATAATAACTTTTTGTTAATCTATTACAATTAGATTTCTTTATTGAAAGATTAATATCTATAAGTTTATTGAGTACGCAAGATGAAAGTATAAACTTAATTTATAACAATCTTTAAAATGCCTGTAAATATGTTTTAGTTTAAAATTCTGAAAATCTTTATCAAATTATAAATTCTGTTTGATATTATATTTACTGCCTGGTTATAAGACTCAGATATTTTTTTGATATCACCGGCTTTTTAGGGTCTTTTCAGTGGAATGAATTGAATAGGATTTATTTATTTGGAAAAAATAGTAAATGGCTAATAGTAAATTAAAAACTTTTTGTTTTTTACTTGGTTCAAATCTCAGGAAGAGTAAAAGAAGTAAAATATATAGTTTGATTAATCTAGCACCCTTAAATGATACAGAACTATCAAACAACAGCAGCTTTTACAGACAAGTATTGTTCTGGTGGTCGATAGTGCTTATAAGACACACAAAGCAAACCACTTTATATAATGAAAACATATATTCTATAGAAATGTCTTAATTACTCTTAGAGTATTTAATTTTCAAATCAATTTGTTAGTTTTTTATTTGATTAGGTGGTAACCAAAAGTCTTGCAAAGTCAACCAATCTTGTCTAACTTATTATAAAGGTCCTTAATTCTAAGGATCCATACTTCGTATTAGCTTCTTCAAATTGTGCGTAGGTCCAATTCTTCAGTATAATGTTAGTGCATGGATGCCATATCAAGTTGGTGATATAAAAAAATCGAATCTGTTCAGGCCACATTTACGAGACTGGTATGCAGGAAACTTAATATTAGATATGATAGTTATAAACATCGTCTCAGTTTCTTCAATTTAGATACTTGGGAAATTCGACGGATAAAATACGACTTAATTCTTATTTTTAAAATTATCCACAATTTAATTGACCTTAATTTTGATGACTTCTTTTCCATTAGTCCTTACCTCAAGTTATATCAGCTCAGACGACACACATTACATCTTAATAAGCTATATCACCCGGTACGTTAATCAGATCAAATATTTGTTTCACTCCGTACAATTAGTACTTGGAACCAGCTGCCATCAGCCATTGTTATGTCAAAACCACTCGTGTTGCTAAAGTAGAAGTTGAACTGTTATAATATTGCCAACATTGCCATTTCTAAACTGTGATTTTTTCTGTTTTTAATATTACTATAATTCTATGTAATTGTTCACTGTTATATACTTTGAGGACTACCGAAATGCCATGCGTAACATCGTTTTGTTTATACATTTCTAACTTATTAGGTATTATTTGTGAGAATGTGTGCTAGCAAGAAGTGCTCTCTTCAGGTACCCTCCTTTTTACTTATTGTAATGAATAAATAAATTTATACATATTTTTTAAACTTTCAAATTAAGCCGAAAAAATGATTGCTACCCTCAATTTGAAAATCTGAACAGTTCCTTTTCTATGTTTTCAATTTTCATTATAAAACTCTATTGGGAAGTTATTTTTTAATCAAATAATTTTTATAAAAGTATCTCTGTTTCAAAAACAAATTTTTATAGTATGTCTTTAGTAAATTAAGTATACTGTTAACGCATGCTTTTAGCATATTTCTTATTGGTAACACTATATATTTTCACATGCCTTCGGTTCTATAGCTCTGTAAGCCATTTTATCAGTTTGGTTCCTTTACGTAAGTTACTTCAGGTTTAGCGTTTGCCTTTTGTTAACGATTTACTAAAGAAAAATTTTTTATTTCTACATATGTTAATTTTCATTTATTGCGTTTTTATATTTCTTTTATTGTCTACCTTTTAATAATCCTTTTAAATGTTTTAATAGTACATTTTCTACAACGGTTTATATTTGCAGTAATTTCTAGGTCTATGTTAGTTATCCTGGTAAAATTTTATTTCCTGAAATTAGAGTTATAATAATTTTTGTTTATTATCTTGCTCTGTTTTTAATATTTATTCTACTTATTTAAATTCATTTGTTCTAAACAATCATTAAGTTTTGTATTTACCTAAAATCTGAATTTTAATAGAATTTCTCCTAAAAGTAACAATTAATTTAATATAAATTATATTATTTTTTATTCTTATTTTTTATTGCTTTAAATTGATCTAACCTAACCAACTTAAATAGCTAACTAAACCAACTTAAATATACAAGGCTTTAATGGAATGGTTTGATTATGTTTAATTTTATATTTTCTTAGTATAGAATATTTTATTAATAATTTTATATAAATTTTTTTATGTTTTCACTTACCACATGATTGCTTATATAATTTGTTAATTTTGTTATTTGTTTATTGAATTTTATAATTTTCTGGCCAATTTAATATAAAAGTTCTGTTTTTTGTTTGGTAAAAATTTTTATTAAGTATTTTTCTATTTTATAGAATGTGATTATCATGTACTAATTTATGTTTACTTGCATAAATTATATACATGTAATTTAAGCTTTTTAAAGTTAATAGTATTTAAATAACCGCTTCGCCACCAAGATGGAAAATAGGAATAAACACTTGAAAATGAACTAAAGCGATTAAGCCGCAATAGCATTGTAGTGTGGGTCACTCGGGGTATGTTGGACAGGACTAGACTTGTATTTAGCTTATTGCGAGTGAGCGCAGATGCTCTACTCTGGGGTTTGTTAGTTAGGGGAACTGGGATAAAGGAAGAAAGGACCGAGTAATCCGAAATACTTCTTCCTGCGCTAAACAAACATAACTAAAAGAAAAAAGAACACAACACTAACATCTAACACAGTGAACGAAATGGGAAACTATGGCTTCCGGTGATCACTTGAACAAGTCGAGGAGAGTTTGTGCTTCCTTGCCTGCTTGTCGATTCTCTATCTGAGTTGCCGCGTGTATGGCTATTCGATTGAGATCTTCATAGCAAGCGATAGTACCATTAGCACTTACAATCACGCCCATTGCTTTTAAACAATTTATCTTCTCGGCTTCACTCAGTACATTGGTTCTAATCCTGTACTCCTGAATCTCTTGTAGTGAACGCAATCTGAGTTTCCAGCTTGGATTCAGCTGATTGATTCTCACTTGAAGGTCGGCACTTCCTATGATGTCAAATCTTTTGAGTTCATGGAAACCATTTATGGGAATCAAGTATGAGAACGATGGTGAAAAGAAAACAGAAAACAGCTTCATGTCTTCAGGGCTCAGCACACAGTATGTCTGAACCTGATCATGTGCTCTTCTGTAAACCGTTGCTGCAATCCCAGGAAAAGCTTCAGCCACTCTCGACAAAGTGATATCATCGGATTTCATTCCTAATCTGCCATTTTGAATGTCGTAATCGCTGATCAGTTTTGTGAGACACTCTTTACCATCTGTCGAGATCCTGTTCAGGATTTTCTGGGTGTTACCACCTTGTTTTAAGAGAAACATTAGCATTGTTGTCAAGTTCTTTGCAAATGTCTTCTTACTTGCGGCGTGAGTTAGGTGCTTGTTCAGGATCTTGCTTCTGATCATTTTGGCATCCACTGTTATTGACGATGCAAGCCTAACCATTTCTTCGCAGACATATGTATTGCTTTCAAACAAAGTCGCAAGGTACTCTAGTAACTCTGCAGGTGTCTGTGGGGGAATGACTAGGATATCGTCATTTGACTCTTGATCCTGCTGAGCAACCTTAGTGGTTTAGGTGGTAATGGTGCTAGAGAACTGCTAACTTTAGTGCGAAGTTTGCTGCTACCGGTACCTGATCCTGCTGGTCCTGATGACATTGGTGGTATGTCGACATCAGTTGTTTGTAGACTTGCGGATTTGCTATCGGTGATTTCACCCTTGGGATTAGGAGTGAGTTCTTTCTTCGGTAGCACATGATCGACCTTCTTTTCACTTTTGGCTTTGTTCATGGTTTGCATCACAGATATGGAGGACTCGATTTAAGCTTTTTAAAGTTAATTGTATTGAAAGAATTTTTTCATTATTTTAATTTTTCTTTGAAATTTCAAGATAGTCACAATATATTTTTATAAAATTATATTTATAAAATTAATTTATACAATTTTTAGTGTTATCTTTAAGAAAATATTTTATTCATACTTTTTATATACTAAACTATTTTATAAATCATTTTTAATAGAAGCATTATTTATATGAATTATTTTTATAAAAGCTAGTTTAATTTGTTCTAAATTTCTAAGTTTTCATTTTTACTTTGATTTAACGACAGTTTTTCAATTTATTTAATTAACTTGAATAAAAATTATTTTTATCATTTTCAAATTTTTGCAAATTATGTTTAAGTTCAAGTTTTAATTATTTATTTTTCAGTAGAAATTTTTGATTATTTTTTATTTAAAACGATATGTTCAATAATAGTACAAGAAACTCAGTCCCTGGTGGTAATAATCCTATTTACGATAGAACAGCACCTCCAAGGTAAATCTTCTTCTCCTAGCTTATTCATTATTTTGTAACTTGTTGTTTTTAGTTTATCAGGCAGTCCTGGAAACCAGAATTATACTCAGAGTAAGTTTTTTTTATTTTGTATATCTGAAAATTTTTATTTAAACAAACATAAAACTTTAGAAAATATATTTTATATAATTCGTGGATCCTAATATTTTGTTTGTTTTTAAAGGGTCTAACTTTTATCCAACGGGAGGTTATTATGTGAGTTTACATTTATTTATTATGAAGTTTAATGATACAAGTATCTATATATAGTCACCTAGACCAGCTAGAGACTGTCAATGGCCGCGACCAACAGCTTCTGTGGATAATACTTCTAATATGAGATCACAGACAAATTTTAACGCGTTACATGGACATAATAACCAAGCCAGTTATCCCAGGTTCCAAACCAACTTTCACCCTCAACATTCGGTTTGTTTAAATTTCATTTTTTCAATGATTAAATATGAGTTTTATGTAGATGGCTTATAATGTACAGCAGCAAGCTTTGCCTTCTCACCATACGCAATTTGGTTTATTTCTTCCTGGTGTACCATATCAGGTATTTTGGGAACTTCCATTGTTGTTTGGTGATACTTTAAACCTGCATCAGTTTGAATTCTAAATTTCACACTTTTGAATAATTTAAATACTTATAATTAAAATGTAATTTATCTTTTTTATGTTGAGTTAATTTTAATTTATTTTTCCAGAACTTTGTTCCAAACCATCAAATCTATTCAGGTTTGTAAGAAATATAATTTGTTCTTCAGTTCTTTCTATCTTCGGATTTGCCTTCTAATAAATCATCTTTTATTTGATTAAAAAAGTATAAAAACTGCAGAATTGAGAATTTTATTATTTTTTTCATTTTTTTCATCGAAAACTTTTCCATATAGATAAATTTAGCAACAAAAAAATTTAGCTTAAACATTGAAACGGTTTTTAGTTTTATATTTCATTTAAATCAACAACTTTTTCTAATTTATTAGATATACCCCAGTTTGATATGGTTTCTCATCAATCTTTCCATCCATCAATCCCACCTCAACAACAGGTAGTTTTATGTCTCTTTCTGTATTCATTTTTGACTTTAAATGTTTAAAGGACGCTAGCAGTCCTCAGAAAGCCTCATCTCAACCTGTGAGAGTTTCTGATCCTCATACCCATAGTGAAATCGACGTCAAACAACTCGCGAAAAGCAATCCATCTTCCTCTCAAGTAGACTCTACTGCCAAGGTTTGAGCATTTTAAGAAAAAAAATAAATGCTGACACTTTAAACAACAAAATATTTCAGGCTAAAACTACAAATAGTGGCGGGGTGGCTCAAGAATTTCTTTGTCACGCTGCTAAGTCATCTGCTAATATTAGAAGCAAATCAGCAGTAAGTTTTTTGCATTTTTGAGTAGATTCTGTAATTGTTGCGTTTCAGGCTTCTGTTAGCTCAGTAAAGGAAGAAGAAGCTAACAGCGGGAAATCAGGTGTAAAATCTGTGATTGATGGTCAACAAACTTCTGATTATAAGGTTGTGGGTGACAGCTCGTCTAGTATTGACAAAGAATCGGTGAAAATTGAACAAATAATGAGTAGAGATATTGGGGATTGTAAAAGCGAAGAAGCTGTTGGAAAAAGTGCTGATATACAATCTGTTACAGTAGCTGCTGTTTGTGCAGATAAATTGTCTGACGCAGCAGCCCCTGTTGAAGATAAAGTACTACAGGTAGCTTCGATTAAACTTAAAGAGCCTCAAGTAGCTCCAAATGAACTTAAAGAGCCCCAGGTAGATGCAGTTGAACCTAAAGAGTCTCAGATAGCTCCAGTTGAACCTAAAGAGTCTCAAATAGCTCTAGTTGAACCTAAAGAGTCTCAAATAGCTCCAGTTGAACCTAAAGAGTCTCAAATAGCTCCAGTTGAACCTAAAGAGTCTCAAATAGCTCCAGTTGAACCTAAAGAGTCTCAAATAGCTCCAGTTGAACCTAAAGAGTCTCAAATAGCTCCAGTTGAACCTAAAGAGTCTCAAATAGATGTAGTTGATGTTAAAGCCTCTGAGAAAGTCGAAACCCCAACTAAACAGCTTGATTCTACTTCTAACGGAAATACATTAGACCAAGATATTTCTGAAAAGATATCTCAAAAAGAACCTGCTCTTAAAGTGGAAGTACCTGAAAAGAAAGCTGCTTCTGAAGAAGCACCTGCAAAAAAAAATGCTGAAGAAGTACCTGAAAAGAAAAGTGCTCCTGAAGAAGCATCTGAAAAGAAAACTGCTTCTGAAGAAGCACCTGAAAAGAAAACTGCTTCTGAAGAAGCACCTGAAAAGAAAACAGCTTCTGAAAAAGAAGCATCTGAAAAGAAAACTGCTTCTGAAGAAGCACTTGAAAAGAAAACTGTTCTTAAAGAGGAGCTTTCCGCTCCTGAAGAAGCAAATCCTATTGTGCAGAACAAAGTATCTGAAACAGTTGCTCCAGCAGCAGTTGTTGTTAAAGATGAAATTATCGAAGCTAATTCAGCTAAAGTCGAAACCTCAAAAGTAAGTTGATGCCATGAAGTTTTCAAAAAAACATACATCAACTTTCTTGATAAATTTAGATAAATAAAGAAGTTGAAACCCCCGCTTCTGCTGATGAGTCTCATCCAGCCGACAATGATAGTTTACAAGTTGAAACAGTGGAAGATGACAAAGAAAATATTTTAGAAGACTCTGGTGACGGTAAGTCTCTAATCCACAAATTGATCTTGTGTTTTCATTTACTTCATCTTCTCCAATGTAGAAATCAATGACAAGAAAACCTACGAAAGAAGTTTTATTCTTGCTCTTAAAGAGCACCCATTGTCACGTCAGAAACCAGAAGGTCTCGAACGTTCAATACCTCGTGAGATGATGAAATCAGAAGTACGTCTTCATCATTTGTGCATGCCTTCTTCAAGCAGCTTGATTTAGTGATAATTTCAATGAATAATTTTGAAGATTTAAGTAAACCTCTACTTGCCGATTCCACTTGTTTTGATTTTGGTTTTTGAGAGTGTTTTTGTTTTCTATTTATTTTAGCAAACTTTTAATCATTCTTCAAACAATCATTCGGGACAGGGAAACGACTTTACTCCCGACTTCTACATGAGATCCGACAGGGAACACCATGGAAGGGTCAGTTTTATTCTATGCTAATTAAAACTTCTTTAATCATTCTAAAAATGTTGCTAAATTTCAAACCGCAATCCTTTGAACACCCCTGCCTAATTCCAACATTTTTGTTTAGCTTTTTGCTTCTTGATGTCTTGGTGTTTTTTGCTTTCTAATTTAGTTTGATTTCCTTTTTTAGTTGTTTAGTTTCGTCAGGTTCAGCTGATTCAATTGAAGTATTTTGCAGCAGAATCGTCAATATAGAAACACCAGACCTCATAACAACCACAATAATCATAATCAGAAGATGTCCTACAGAAGCAGGGAAGTGGAATTGAACAAATCTAGTAATGCTTGGATGATGAGAAAAAAAGAAATTAAATCTGGTGAAGATGCAGAGACCGAAGTAAGTCCTCATTTACCTGATCTTCATCCTCTAATCTTCATTTTCTAACCTTCATCTTCTAATCTTTATCTTCTTCATCTGATTCTTATCTTCAAATCTTCATCTTTTGATTTTCACTAGGAGACCTACAGATCAATTAGAGCCATTCTCAACAAACTAACTCCACAAAAGTTCCATCCTTTAATGGAGAAAGTAAAAGCTCTAAACATCAAGACACACGAGCGTTTGATCGGCGTCACCAAGATAATCTTTGAAAAGGCGCTCGACGAACCTGGCTTTTCTGAAGGATATGCAAATATGTGTTGCACCATGTCGAAAGAGCTGGAAGAAGACGCGCGCGTGTTCTTCCGTAAAACGCTCCTGAGTATTTGTCAAACCGAATTCGAACGCGATCCTGATCTGGAGAAGCGCGAGAAGATTATAGAACTCCGCCAGAAGATGAAAGATGCGGAAGAGAAAGCTGACGAGGTTTAGTGGCATATGATTTGCTCAGAATTTAAAAGTGAGATTTATAGAAGCTGAAGATGCGTTTGAAAGAAGAGTTGGAAGAGGAACTAGCAAAGCATCGACGCCGGGTGCTAGGCAACATCCGTTTCGTCGGAGAACTCTTTAATTTGAGCATGTTAAAAGAGACGGTGTTGAATCTGTGTTGTAAGAAGCTTCTTCGTTACAAAACTTCTGATTCGTTGGAATCACTTTGTCGTCTGCTCACCACTTGTGGATGTAATCTTGAAAAGAGGATAAAAAATCCCAAAGATGCCGTAGAGGTTTACCTCAAAATCTGCATCATCTGGAGATTAATCGTTTGATATTTGTAGAAACGAGTTCAAAGTGAAATCAAGAATATCTTTATCTCACTCAAACAGATCTCTGATGATACCTCCTTTTCTAATCGCGCTCGCTTCATGATTAAAGATCTCTTAGACCTTCGAGCGGTTTGTCGTCTTTTCCTTTCGATTTTTTCTTCACTTTTCAACTCAACAGGATAAATGGAAGCAACGAGCCACTAAAGCGACTGGCCCTAAAACTATTGATGAAATACATCAAGAGCATAAAATTGAAAAAGAGAAGGCCGCCTTAAAAGCTGCAAATGCATTAGCCAATCAGAGCGCAAAGAACAATCAGCGAGTAATTTGATTGGTTTAAAAATTACACTGCAGACTACAAATTTGATCTACTTTTGACAGATGCGCGGGCCCCCTGGTGGCGGTCGTCATGGTAGCAGGAACAATCATCAAAATAATGATGATTCAGGTTCTGGTTGGTGTAAAGTTCAAAGAAGTAACAATACAACCCGATATGAACCTTCTAAATTACGAGGATTTACCAAGGTGACCATCTCTAAATCATTTTCTCAACTTCTTCTGATCTTCACCTTCTTGTTGCAGAGCTCATATAATATCGAAGAAGAGTCTCAGACATTAGCTCCTAAAGGAGGATTAACCAATTGGTTTCGAGCTTCAGCTTCTCGTTCAGCTTCACAAGACTCTTCATCTCAAAGAAGTGATAAGAACAGCCAATTGAGAAACAAGAGCCAAGGAATGACCAACAACCGCTTCTCAGCCCTCAGAGGTCCTGATAAATCTGGGAACAACTCCGGTTACCCTGGAGACAGGTGAACTATTTCTATATTTGCTTTTTTGCTGTGAGATTTTTAAATTATTATTTTTAATTTAATCGCGAGCTTCTAGAATCTTGTAGTTAAAAGCTTTTCTTTGTGTTTGTTGCTGCTGTGAATGTAGAACCAACTTTAGACAACCAACGATACAAGAGAACCGTTTTTCCGCGTTACGAAGCGATCCAACGCCTGAAGACTTCCGAAGGTAAACTGGAACTAACTCCTCCAACCCCAACTACTCTGCATGTTTTGTAGTGAACAAAATTCTTTTCAATTAATTTATTTTGAATCAATTAAGCGCCTAGAGGCTGCATGGAGCGTGACGTGATGACGTCATCTGTTTAATCGTATTTTGTTTCGTTGTAGATCTTCTAGCAGGGATGGACATAAGCGAGTCGAATCCGGATCTACAATTAGTATGCCTGATAATCGAAGCAGTAAGAAAGAAGCTGTGGAAGCCACGCGACGTATTACATCATACTCCAAGACACGTGAGTTGTTGACGCGATTGATTTGATGAATTGTGGTTAGTTAAAATCTGTAGTAGGAGTTTCTTCAACCTCAACGGGACCCCCAAGCAAATATTCCGGCGAACAGTTTGATGAGAAAACTTTCGAGTCGAAGTCAGCTGCTGTTGTTAAAGAATTTCTTTTCACCGAAAACCTGAAAGTAAGTTTAAAAATTGAAATTACGAAATTGAAACAAATAATCTCGTATTTTTGTTAGGAGGCTATCGAATCTTATGAAGAGTTTAGTAATTGTCATGCATCAGGAGGAAGCATATTTACAAAGGTGGCAATGAAGCACGTTTGTTCTCAAGCGAAGTCTAAAGATTGGGTCAATCTCTCCTTGCTTCTCTGCAAACTTCTTGAATCCCGAACAATCATTTCATCTCAGTTCATGAAAGCGTAATAATATCTTCATCTATATCATCTATTTCATCATTCCATTTCAGCGCTAAACAAATCGCTACTGAAGCGATTGATGACGTCATTGATATTCCGAAGATTTTCGAAGCTTTTGGACACATCGTGGCGCCCTTGATTGAGAAAACTGACTTGACACTAAACCACCTCGACGAGATCGCTCAGTACGCTAAAGAAGATTTAGATGATTATAGACTTGATTTGGTCATCGAAACACTCACAGTCCTCGCCCAATCGATGGTTGGTCCGCTGTAATCACCCCACTGTCCACCTATAACCGCTTGCTTGTCCCCAGGGTGTCCTTGAACTGAAACAGAAGTTTCAGAAGTCAATTGAATGGTCAAGTTTCTCGTCGGATATGCAAATTGTCAAAGACAGACTTGCCAAGAAGGTTTGTGTCCGTACATGTCTGCTTGTTCCTTACCTAACATTTACAGGGCTTGTCCCAACTATTCGTGTCACTAAGTGATGACCAAGTTCAGATTCAGTTCGTCATTGGGTTGTTGGAAGTTGTACCTAAAGGCACATGTTCTAATCCCGAAGATTTAGTTGCTAAAGTGCGCGCGAAGTACAATGACGAAGCAGAGACTGGCAGCAACAACTTCATTCGCGCGCTTAGCGTTGTGTGTGTGTGGCGAGCGATGTTTAAAGGTATCTAGGTCAGAATAACATTCGCGAGACTCAATTGGCGATTCATAGAAGCGAAAACTGCTGGCGATGACCTTTATCTAATCAATTGCCTGAAGAGACAACAATCAGGAGATGGTTGTGGGACATGGGGAGTTGATGATACCATCATCACGAACACGCTCTTGTTACTAAGCAAGTTTGTAGTAAACAAAGAACAACAATTAGAGGTTTTGTACGCTCAACAACGTCTTTGGAATCGTCTCAACAATCCACAAGGTAAGATCCCGTCTCAGATCTTAAAGTTTTTTTTTCAAGCTATTTTTTCAGCTCTTCTTAAAACTATCTTTGATGCGATGAACAAAAATGATTTAATCGAAGATAAAACCTATTTTCTGTGGGAGCAATCAAATATTGAAAAGGAAGGGAAAGGTGTTGCTCTTGCTTCCGTGCGTTCCCTAATTGAATGGCTTCATTCGGACTTATAAAATAGGTCATACTCAGAATCAACAAACTCTTCTTCTTGTCTTCATTTAGCAAATTAAAATGTTTCTAGACTGAAATTGAGGTTATTCTGATATTAATTTAATGGTGTCTTCTTAATTCAACTTCTGTTCACATCTTAGTGGTTGGATTCAACGTTTTCAATTTTGTTGTTTTATTTTCGTTGAAGGCGTGTAAAAATTTTAGTCTTTACTTCTTCCCCCGGATGGATTTTTTTGCCTATTTAAGCTTTTGTGATTAAATGTTTCTGTTTGGTCCGTAGTAGCCATTCATTATCAACTTTTCATTGCTCGGAAAGTTTTGAATTCCATTCTTCAATCAAATATCGTTTTCTTTTTTGATTCTTATTCAATTAGGTGGATGTAGGGTGGCATGTGTAAAAGATAACCTAAATGTATTCTCAGACTTGCATAACAAAGAAACGCGAGAGAGCTTTTCAGCAGGAGCTTTGTAAACGGGGTTTGCTTTCAATTTGTTTCCCACTCATCAATGAAAGCCATCCAAGGAACATAATATCAGATCTTCCCTTCTCTCCTAATCCTTCTTTATTTTTCTGTTAATCCTACCCACTATGTGCGACACAGATTCTTGCTAAAGTTGTGTCGCTGCTTTGTATGTGTTATTTATAGCATTTGCAATAAATTCATCTATTAAAAGCTGCTTCAAGTTGAAAGCACCAAGAACAGAGTCAAAAGTGTTTACAAAAACCAATTTATTTTATAATTTCAAATCTTTTTATTTTGAGATGATTTTGACGATGAAGCAAAAAGCTAAGTTTTCTCTTCATTTAAGTAACTGATAGTTTTGTTTTTACTTTTTGTGCTTCCCTCTGAACTTCAACCTCCATAAAAAAGTTTCATTGGCTAAGAAGTCATTAAAAGGAAAGTTTTACTGAAAGCTAGAAATTGTCAAAAATTCGAAAACTTAATTAAGAGCAATTAAAAATTTAAGCTTTGATGAAAACATTTTCAATTTATATCTCTGTCAATTAAAATTAACTTTAAAAGTTTGGTTACAAAGGTACTATCTGTGATGAAGCTCTGTATTTTGCAGCTGCAATAAATTTTGTGGTTGAATACTTTTAGAATAACAGTAGATTTAGAATACTTTAAATGAAATTTTAACTGTAGTTGACAAAGGCTATTAGGTAAGTTTATTGGGATTTTTCAACAGAGTATGTTTCCGCAGCAAGTATAAAAAGCTGGAAAAATGCTATGGATACTTATCTTTAATTTAAGTATTAGTTTTCTATCTACAGACATTTATCTATTTAATCTGATCACCAAAAATATTTTTTCATTTCAGGTCTAAAAAAGATCCAAAAAATAAATTTGAAATATTCTAAGATCATTTTCACCAAGTTACAGGGAATTAAAAGTGTTTTGGTTGTAATCCTGTATAGTTTTCTTTGTCCCTATAAGTTCTACCCCTGCAACATTTCAAATCATGTGGCATTTGGATATCTAAAAATCTCTTATTCTAATTCTCGTTTCATTAAAAGCCTTTTAATAATTGCAGGTTGTAATTTTTCCTTCTGTGTTAATTTTTTCAAAATTGCATTTATAATCAACATAATTAAACAGTCTTTGACATAGTTGAGATGATGTAGTAGAGAGATTTGAACCATTTATAAAATAATAATTAAAACATAAGTTATAAAAACAGAAACTTGTATTTAGTTGGTTTATAATGATAAATGTCTTGTTTATTTAGTCAAAGCACATCTAATACCATTTCAAAAACTTTTATTACATTTCAAAAAATAATGTTATTTGTATATTTCTGTTAACTAACTCATTTTTTTCCAAGTTTAAAAAAGATTTCACTTAAATGTAATCGATACTCTTTTTTTGCTAAAATAAGGTATAAGTTGAAATTACAGTAGGTAATATCAGGTATTACTTGAGGTATAAGTTCCAATTACAAGTCTTCTATAACTTTTTACTTTTTCTAAAAAAAATCTAACGATGAAACTTTTGGAGATATTTTGTATAATGAGGATATTCTAATCTTTAATAATTGAACCTAATTGAGAAATAATGTATATTTAAAATTTTATAAAATATTAAAAATATTAAATAAAATTATTTGTGCGAAATTTCCAATTGAAAGTATTTTTTGAGGTAAATATTTTCACTAATATAAAATTAAATTATAAAACTTTTGATTTTGAAAATAAAAATTTAATAAAATTTGGTTATTTGTTTATAAACAATTTTATTTTTGTCCAATATTACAAACAGTCTAAAATGCCTATGTTTTTCAGCTTAATATTTTTTAACTAATCAATTGTAATTATTTATAATTATTGTTTATAACTTTATAAACCAATAATTATTACATTACTTAATTTATAAACTGATCTATAGATGATAGAATTATAGAAATTATCAGTTATTGTGCATTATGGTTGAAGTTTTTATTTAATTACAAAAAGTTTTATGTAAAAGCAACCTTTACTTATATTAAAGTAAATTTTGAATATTTTGATTTAGCTTATTTTAATGAACCTTAAATTCTTGTTTATTGTTTTGAAAATAATTTTCCACTTTTTAAAACTACTGTCAGTATATCATTTCCTTTTAAAACCAAAATTAAAAACCCGTTCTAAAATCAAATATCTTCAATATCTTGTTTTTGATGTTTTTTATAACTTTCAATAAAGACTGACATAAAACAAGATTTGATAATAATTTTGGTTATATTTATTTTGAAATTATTGATAACAATAAAGATATGTTTCATCCATTATAAACACATTATCTTATTTCCCAATATTGAAATTAATATTTAAATTGTTTAAAATCAATATTTGATTCAAACTTTTTTTTTATTATCAATGAATTTGATAACTTTCCATCAAGATTAAATAACAATTTGATAACTAGATTTGATGTTATATATAATTAAACAGTATGAAGCCGTTCTATGCAAACATAATAATAAATTTATAAGTTTTTTGCCAAAAAATGTTTAATATGATTTATTTGAGGCTTTTAAAAATAAAAATTTTAATCATCTTTCGTTGATTAATATTTTAAAATCTTTTCTATAATTTTTTTCTTCTCATTTCGTCTTTATATATTTGAAAATTATTTTCATCAAATTATTGAATAACTTTTTTCAATATTTAATGATGTAAATAGAAACTTATTTAAAATCAAATTAGTGTTTTGTTGTTTTTACTTTTTAACAAGATCTAAAAATCAAGAATAAACAAAAAGATTAAAGAAATTTCATATTTGTATTTTGAACATGAATTAGTTTTAATGAAATTCAGATAGATATTTTTTGGTTAAAGTTATATTTTGCAAAAATATTAAAACAACTTAATAAATATTTGAAATATTCAGATAGCTGCAACTGAATAAGTTTTTATTTTTTCAATTTATCTGTTTCTTGTCATCACCAAGTTGCTTCACATTGAAATGAAAAAAAAAACTTTCTTAGATTTCTAGTTAAATTTTTTTAGTTGCAGATATTTTATCAGAAATTTTGTTGTTGTAGCTTGATCGAGTAATAAAGATTTATTGAATAAATGAAATACACAAAAGTATATATATAAAGTTATAAGAAACATTATGAACTGATATATGATTGTAATTTGCTAAATTGCAAATCTTTAGACTTTTTACTGCAGATTCCAAAAGGGAAGATTTTGATAAAATTGCTTTTGCTACTTAATTGGCAAATTAATCACGATTTGTCCGCCTGCTGGTGATTTAATCACTAGAGTTTAGATGTGGTCTTAAAATTGAGGCAGTTTAGAAACGAATTCGGCAAATTTGAAAATCACAGCTTAAGATTTTAGGAGCATATATCTCTAAACGATTCCAACTCATCTATGGAGCAATCTTTCCAAGTCATCTGAAGCAAATCATTGAAAATCAAATGACCAATTTGAGATCCAATCTTACTTCTAAATGAGCTAGATTCTGAAGACACTCTTTCTCCAGAGAGTCAAGAATCTGAGACTCATGAGCCGGATCAAAGACTTTCTTTACATAATCATTTGTGTTTCTGAAAGAATAAGATCACAGATGAAGATCAAAAGATCATAAGCCGATCTTACATTAGCTCCTCTTCATTTTCACCGAATCGCACCTCATCAGGGCTTACTGAGTCGCTATTGACGTCTAGCAAAGCGATGACGTCATCGTCAACTGCTGCTTGTTTGATGAAAGTTTTTTGTTGATTCTCTGAAGTAGAAGAAGAAATGAAGTCTTCTGGATGAAGATCAACTTACGATTATTGGAAGAATCTTGATCCTTGTTTGAAGAATAGAGGCTTGGACTCGGATTCATCAAAATTGGAATCACTTGGTAGTCATCTTTAGGGCTGAGAAGCGAAGAAGAAGAGCTTATGGGACTTCTTGGATGTTTAGTTTGATCTTCAGATTTGTAATTTGGAAAGATTTGATTAAGATCAAATTTTGGGGTTCTTGGGAGCGGAGTCACACTTCCTTTGATGAGAGGAACCCCAGATCCGGAAGTTTTGCGAGTTGAGAAGACCTGAGAGCAAGATGGAATTAGATGAGGATGCGATGATGTCACAACTGACTTCTGGGGAGCCGGGGGATCTTGGAACTTCTAAAGACTGAGATCTGTTGTAAGAAAGATAATTCTTCTCAAGATTTGAATTGAATCTTTGGCGAAGATTCATATTCTGAAAGATGAAGACTTAAAATTGGGATTTTGACGGATTCAAATCGACCATTTGAATCTTTGGGGCTCCAGATAACTCTGTATTGGATCTGATCTTCATTTGTCGTCGGATTTGTGTCATCGAGGAAAGATCAGGGGACCTCAGTTGGTTTGAAGTGCTCTGTGTCTTGCTGCGGATCTGGAACTAGTAGATGAAGGTTATGCTTATTAAAGTCTTCATTATTCACCACAATATCCGAAGATCTTTGATGAATGGGAAGATTATCAGGACGATTCGATCTCGATGATGAGGATTCGATAGATTTACGATGAACTTGATGACAACCGCTCTTGTCTCGTTGAACATGAACAAGATCATTTCTGAAGACTACTTCGTTTGAAGATCTCGAAGTCGCCGAAGCTGCAGAAGATGCCTGTCTTGTTTGACTCAATCTGAAAATGATCAAATCGACGTTAGCTGATGACGTCATCAACCGCATGTTGATACGATGTCGTCATTTTTAAATGAGAGTCAGAATCAATGAAGCTTCGTGTTCAGCGGAGCAGAACGAAAAACTTCTTATTTTTTAAGTTTTTTTTCGCAAATGCGCCACCTAGCGGCAGTTAAAACGAAGTGTTTTAATGATCGACTTTTAAGAGTATTTTTGGCAGCTTTATGACGTCATCAAATAATAATAATAATATAATAAAAATGACGTCATGAAGAATGTGGTCTCTATGGTAACACACCTAGTAAAAACATCTTCTGTTGACCCTCCAAAGGAGTTGTAAGTGATCTTGTCTTTAGAAGGTTGAAGTGATGAGCATCTGGTGGGGATATTGCTGTTTGGTTCTGGATTGTATCGGATCCTTTCCACTGAAGACGAAGATTGTTTGTGTCTTGTAACACTTGAAGGTCGCGCGATTCTAAACATAGAAATTTAATTAAAAGTTGAAATATTTACAAATGATTAAAGGAAATACTTCGACTTAAAAACAACATAAAAAACAAACAAAAGGTCTTTAAAAACAAGATGCAAACACCACAATTGACCACGTGATATTAACATCACATTCGTCATCTTTCATTTCTTTTATTGAAATTTTCTTTATGAATTTTTTGTCATTTTTTAAAGTTTTATTGAAGAAGTTTAAATGAAAAAAGATTATTAAAAATTGTTTGAAAATATTCAGATTGATTGAGAAAAGCATCTTGAAAATGATCTCTAACCTCGAATTACTCGCATCAACCTTCCTACTTGATCTTTGAGTCGCTGATGAAGATCGGATTCCTCGAGAAGTGTTCAAAGATCTTCCAACTCTAAGAAGATTTTTTTCTAAGATTTAGAGATAAAGAAGACATCGAGAACCTCTTAGAGACTGTTTTGTTGTTGGAGGTTATTGTCAGCTGATCTTTGGGAGATGGAACAGATTGCCTTTTTGGAGTCGCAGAAGAAGCTCTTGGTATCCTGAAGATCAAAAATAACCAAACGCGATTTGGGGGGGGGGGTAGAGGAGCACCTAGGTGAAAGTCTAGCATCCGGTCGATGTCTCTTACATCTACAGGGATCGTGTTTATCTAAATAATGTTCCAAAGTGTCCCAACCTCCACCAACGCGCACCATCACGTGCTGACGTAATATCTTCACAACATCTCATCAACAAACTCTGAAGTCATCAGATGACGTCACAACTTACTCTCATAAAGATGAGGTTCTTCGAGTTTCCCACTTTATACTTGCCTTCTCCAACCCTAACCATAGGGAATTGAGTTGGACAGGTACACATTTGAAGAACATATTGAACCTAAAACCATAAAAGTCATCAAATAATTTCAAAACTTTTATTTTTAAACCATTTCATCCAAAGATTTAAAGTCGCAATCAACCCGTTGTTTGATCGGACGCTTTGGCGAAGGTTCTTCAGCTTCACTAGCATCTGAATTATTTAATTCAATCTCTTCGTCGATATCTTTCTCCATTTGAACTAATAAAGGAGCAGGAACTCCAAATCTGCTTCCTATTCTCGCCACCTAGTTTAATTATTGTTAAGTTTTTGATTACTTTGTTTAAAACAAACCTCAAGTAAACACAAGACTACATTTTTTTGATTATTTCTCAACACAAGGTCGTTGGTCTCGAATCGAACACACTCGGGTATTTGAAGTTGATTAGCGCAGTAGTTGATGAAACTGGCGATATTATCGCGCGCGAAAAAGCTTTTTGGTGAGACGTTGCGTTCCTGAAGACATCAAATCAGCCAAAAGCAAATGATTTAAGTTGCCACCTTGTAAGTCAAGATCGCTTTTGGTATGCTTTTTAAGTTTAATTTTGGCTGTGTTTTCTTTGTTTGTTTCGCACAACAAGTGATATTATTTGCATGTTTGCATAATAAAGTCCCAGTTTCAAGTACTTTGAAGAAATTATCGACACCAATATCCACTCCGTACAAACCCTGTGGAAAAACCACTTAATTTAAGATGCAAATACTTTTGAGGTTTTTAAACAATGTCAAAACGCCCTTCTCTAATTTGTACAACTCTCGTAAGTTTTAAAACGTGAAAATTTCAAACAAATAATGACAATGAAGTTTGTTGATGAATGATTAAAGTTTACAAACCTTTAACCACTCAGCCAAGTCCTCGATCATAGCATAGAGATACTGCTGGTTGGAACTATAAGGTCGAACGCTCTGATTCGCAGAACTTTTAATATTTTTCATTATGGATGTCATTATGTTAACACATCAGTTGTTGATTGGTGAAAAAACATTTGAAAACTAATGAATAAAAACATTTTAAATTTATTAAAGATTTAATTTTGAAAGAAAAACACCAAATTGTTGAATTGATTCATAATATTTGTTTAAGAGCAACAAAAGAAAAGTAGAAATTCTTTGCAAAAACTTTTATATTAGCCTGAGGGGAACGTTTCAAAAAACAACTCAAATTTGATATAATTATGAACTGATATATCATCTATTTTTATCAACATAATAAGTTGTTTATAATGGTGAAATTGTCATCTTAAAACAAAAAGGTTGGAAAAATATTATACAAAAAAACAATTAGTTAAGTTTCAAAAATAAAAATGTATAAACAGAATTTTTTAAATACTTAAACTAAATTTCTACTTTTTAACATACTTTTTATCATCAAAAAACTAAAAAGTTCTAATTATTTCTCATAAACTTTTTAATATTTTATAAAATGATTAAATAAAACATTTCTAAAGTTAACTTGAAATTAAAAATTTTTTTATAAAAATATCAACTTTTTTAATAATTATGAATATCGAGAATGAATCGTTTAATTTTTAAAATATTAAAACTATTGATTGAAACTAAATTTAAAACAAAATATTATCTTTAAGAAAACAGATTATTTGAAGAAACTCTCAAACTGAATTTAAAACAGAAATAATTAAAATATTTTATTTTAAGCTGAAAAAAAATATAAAAATTATAAATAAAAGTAAGAAAAGTATTTTTGATTTTTAGCAATTAACTCAAAATTATTTTAATTTAACTAAAATTAATTAAATATAAAAAATACATTCATAATTTTCTATAGAACAATTATTACATTTCTAGAAAATTTTTATTTGAGCATCTCTGAAAACTTTAAGTGAAAAAAAAGTGATCCATAGCAACATAGAAATAAAATAAATTCTTAAAAATTAATTCTACAAATAGCTAACTTAGTTCCAAGCTATTTTTTGTTATTTTGAATTGTCAACATTTTATCTATATATATTATATTTAGCAAGGTACTTTATATCTTTACTTCAATTCAATAGATATAAAAAAAAATCTAGATAATGTAAATCACGGTAAAATGAAAAGCACTTTAATGAATCTTTTTTTAAAAAGATATTTGCTATAATTATAATAAAGTAAAGTAAACATAGATCATAAAGATTGAATAAACCAAAGAACTAGACATTCTTTATTTTATGATTTATTTTAAAAAACTCATTTTAAGCTTATTAAATAAACTTAAAGCTTAAATCCTAACCCTTTTATATGCTAAACTTTTTTAATGATTTTAGAATGGTAGAAGACTTGTGGTAATTTATAAAAGAATTTAAAAGTTTTAAAGTTTCAAATTTACTTTGATGTAATTAGTTTGATAACATTTATGGTGGCAAGCTCCTAGCAATCTGCTAAAAAAAATTTAGCGTATAAGATATAACCTTGAAGAGATTTATAATAGTTGTAGAAGTTTATTTACAAAATTTAACACTTTGTAGCTCAAAATTTCTATATATGTATTATGAAGGTGAAAGTATTTAATTCTAGAAGAAGAAAGCTGAATGAAGAAATTTGGTAATGTATATTGTATATTAATACAAAGGTGTGGATATATTTGTTGTTGATGAAAACTAAACTAGTCCATCGTTTATCTAGCAGATGCTTGAATAAATCATTTTGTTAAAGATTTTTTCATATTAAGGAGTACACAAAGGTCCTAAATCTTATAAATGATACAGATCAGGTTCATGAATGATATAAATAAGATCATTTCTTTAAACTGATTCGTTAAGATTATTAACATCTACGTTATGATCCAGTTTTAAACATTATAATCAGAATTATTTTTTATTCTGACCACTATCTAACTAATTCTACTATCGTAATTATTTTAATAAGTTTGTTTATAATATTGTTTGCTAAAACAGCTTTAGTATACTGACTTCAAATAATTGGTACAAAAAATCGATTGAATAAGGTTTATAAGTACTTAAATATTACTTTTTGTAGCTGTTTAATGTTTTTGGTGATATGGATTTACTAGTGATGTATGCTTAGATAGAATCAATGATAAAAAATTATCAGGAGTATAGTGCAGTACTGAGAAGCATTGAGTCATTTCAAACGCTCCAATTTCAATGACAAAATAAGTATTTGTGTAAGGCGAATAATGACAACAAGAAGTCATTGATTTCTATGCCTAGCACTTGATCCTTAATGAGATAAAAAACTTATAAAAAAAGGTCAACAACTTTAAAAGAAGAACTCACAAATGAGAACCAAGCTCAGAAGCTCTCTATGCTGATGTGACTAAAATAACTTTACAAATTCAAATTGAAAAAGTTAATCAAATTTCCTCAATGGATAATGACTTAAGGGCAGTATCATCTAATATCACCTTAACTATGGAACAATGGTAAATAAACAGATCTTGTGTCCCACTATCCTGACTTCAACCAAATTGTTTCTAAATGAATCCTGGCTATCTTATAAAATCTCGAAATCAATGAATATGATACCATTAGACATAATCCCATATCATCTCAACTACAACAAATCCAGAAAATTCCTAGAAAACTCATACAAAGTAAACTACAAGCTCAAATGTAAGGAATATGAAATTGAAGTTGATAAGACTAAAATAAAAATGACAATTTCTAGCTGCGGCGAATCACGTAAATTGTTTGAATAAGATTAAACTCTCGATGATCTAAATTACCCATTATCAATAAAAGTAGAAATTTGTATCTAAGTGATGTTGAAAAAGTTAAAGTTTCAAATTTAAGCCTTCAGAAGGGTTCACTATGATTAAAACAAGCCTTTCTATATCGCGCTCATCGACCTTACCAAAGCTTTCGACATCGTCAGTAGCAAAGGTCTGTTCTCGATACTGTCAAAGATTGGCTGCCCATCAAGCCTTTATAATATGGTGAAATCATCTCATATACACACTAAAGTAACGTCCAGTGGAAGCTACTCTATTTAAATTTAAAAGAACATCAAGGCAACAGTCCACAATGATGGAAGCTACTGTGAGCTATTTACCATTAAAACGGAGTAAAACAAGGATGTGTCTCGCCCCAACGCTCTTTGGGATTTTATTTTCAATGTTACTAAAACAAGCGCTTCATGGAATCTTTCAAAGGAATCCACTTTCATTCAAGATCTGATGGAAGTCTTTTCAGTACATACATTACGGGACAATCCATGGTCTGGGACAATCCAAAGCTATCTATCAAAACCAAGGCTACCATCTATAAAGTATGCGTATGCAATACGCCCTTGTACACCAGCAGCATAAATAGAACATAAAAAGTGTGCTCACCAAATTTTATTTTTTTGTTTGATTTTGTGGATTTTTTTTGGCTAAAACCTTAAACTTAGTTGCCATTGCTTTTTTATTTTATGATGTAACGGACTTCATACGCTGTCGTTTTGCGTAAAACATATTTTAAGCTTTTGTCACTAGTCAATAAGAATTTGAAAAGAAAACTGTGTTTTAACAGATAATAGCTTCAAAATGAATATTTTTAAAATTTTTAGTGACCAAATTTCGATTTCCAATATAAAATAAACAATTAAGCATGTATTTCTTAAAGCTAAGATTATCTGTAAAATGCCAAGGTGCAAGTTGCAATTGATTTGATCTTAACCAATTTCTATCTAAAAAGCACAACAATTAGCACACTGATAATTACAAGGGTATATTAGCTAATTATTTGAAACAAGTAATACAAAAGAACAATTTTGAACTTATAAATTAGTACAGTAAAAACATTTTACGCAATTAACGTAATTAATTTTAATATTTAATATATAATTTAATATATAATAATTTTATATAATAATTTTATATTTAATTTAATTATTTTACGTAATTTTTATAACACAAAAGTTTTCTATGGGTCTTAAAAAAAAAACGCCAAATTAAACTTTACAATTATCAAGTTACATTATCTACGTCATAAATACGAAACAATGAGATTGCGATAAACTAAAAGCAAAATACTTAAAAAAGTAAGTTTTCAAACTGCAAGCCAAGCTTGTTAATCAGTCATTTTTTGATAATCTAAAAATTGTACTTAAAATGAGTGAGAAATCAAAGATATATCCGATCTTACCGACAGGAGCTGTTATTGACCCTGGCGCCAAAGTTAAAGAACCTAAGTTTGATTGCGCTGACTATTTCATGATTGCAATCTCATTAATAATTTGTGTTGCAATATTTCCATTATCTGTGTTCGCATGCTTTAAAATTGTAACTGAGTATGAGCGTGCTGTAATATTTCGATTAGGAAAGCTACGAGGTGGACCAAAAGGTCCTGGCTTGTTTTTTATCATTCCTTGTACCGATGAATATCGTCAAATTGATATGAGAACAAAGTCATTTGATGTTCCTCCACAAGAAGTACTCACTAAAGACAGTGTAACCGTACAAATGGATGCAGTGGTTTACTACAAAGTCAGTGATGCTAGAATGTCTGTAGCTAATGTGGATAATGTAGATGCTGCTACTAGATTACTTGCTCAAACAACCCTTCGTAACATGATGGGCACTAAGTCTCTTGCTCAAATTCTAACTGATAGAGAACATATTTCTCATGGTATGTCTGAGATTTTAGATCAAGCAACTGATGTATGGGGTATCAAAGTAGAAAGAATTGAAATTAAAGATGTACGGCTCCCATTACAGCTACAAAGAGCCATGGCTGCAGAAGCAGAAGCTGCCCGTGAAGCAAAAGCGAAAGTAATTGCTGCTGAAGGTGAAATGAATGCATCTAGAAAGTTGAAAGAAGCAGCTGACGTAATGGCTGATGCACCAAACGCTATGCAGTTGAGATATCTACAAACTTTGACGACAATAAGTGCAGAGAAAAACTCAACTATCATATTTCCTCTACCAATTGATTTGCTATCTAGTAGTAGAAAATAATCAGATCAATTAAATGTGAATCTATTTTATACAACGCTGTAAATTGTTTTTTCTGTTTTTCACTGAACATTTTTTTGATTCTATAAACTACAAATAAAAAGCCCAGTTGTTTTGCTTCTGGTTATAGAAAATCTTGTAAAAATTGTTTTTTGAGTTTATTAGTAACTTGAAATTTATTTTATTCTTATTTATTTTATCTGTTGTGTATAACACACAGTAATTCGCTTAAAAAGTAGTTAGATATAACTTATAACTATCATAGCTTATACAAATTGTTGTTTATAAAAGTTACTTTGATAACGATTATTAGTTGCATATGCAACAACTGGGCCTCTATAATATCTGCCCTGGCTTACATTATGGCCGTTTTTGGCCGAAGCCATTTCTCCTTTATCTAAGTCTATTTTAGAACAAATAATTTTGCTTGTAATCAAATTAATAGATAAAAAATTGAAAAAAAAACAAGCTTAACGAAAAATCTGAAGCTTTAACTCAATCAAACAATCTACTTTCATATAATTTTATGGAATCAATTTGTTAATGAGCATACATCTAATTATTATTTTCAAATGAAAATAGTTTAACTTTAAATCAGCTCTTTGAAAATCGAAGTTTGTTTTTATTCTTCGAATAGTTGCTAAAATAAATTAAGAAAATATTTTTGAAATGATGCAAATCTAATTTAAAAATGTTTTTTAGTTTTATCCTAAATTCTGCTAAAAGTTATCAATTAATTTTCTTTAATTACACCAACCTAGCTACTTTACTAAACCTTCCTAAAAGTTGATTTGTAATAAATAATTTTTCAGGATTAAAATATAGTTGATGAAAATCAAATTATTTCAAATAATTTCATTTATTTTCAACTTTATGCTTTACAAACTATTTACACTTGAAAAAACTAAACATTAAAGCTTTACCTTATAAATACACCTTTAAAAAACTTTTTAACATTTTCTCATATTGAAATTAAATTAATAAAGTGGTTTTAACAAAATAATCCTTTAAATTAGATTATCAGATTTTACCAGCAAACTATTTATGTTTCATTGAAGATGGAAGCAAATCAATTGGTAGAGGAAATATGATAGTTGAGTTTTTCTCTGCACTTATTGTCGTCAAAGTTTGTAGATATCTCAACTGCATAGCGTTTGGTGCATCAGCCATTACGTCAGCTGCTTCTTTCAACTTTCTAGATGCATTCATTTCACCTTCAGCAGCAATTACTTTCGCTTTTGCTTCACGGGCAGCTTCTGCTTCTGCAGCCATGGCTCTTTGTAGCTGTAATGGGAGCCGTACATCTTTAATTTCAATTCTTTCTACTTTGATACCCCATACATCAGTTGCTTGATCTAAAATCTCAGACATACCATGAGAAATATGTTCTCTATCAGTTAGAATTTGAGCAAGAGACTTAGTGCCCATCATGTTACGAAGGGTTGTTTGAGCAAGTAATCTAGTAGCAGCATCTACATTATCCACATTAGCTACAGACATTCTAGCATCACTGACTTTGTAGTAAACCACTGCATCCATTTGTACGGTTACACTGTCTTTAGTGAGTACTTCTTGTGGAGGAACATCAAATGACTTTGTTCTCATATCAATTTGACGATATTCATCGGTACAAGGAATGATAAAAAACAAGCCAGGACCTTTTGGTCCACCTCGTAGCTTTCCTAATCGAAATATTACAGCACGCTCATACTCAGTTACAATTTTAAAGCATGCGAACACAGATAATGGAAATATTGCAACACAAATTATTAATGAGATTGCAATCATGAAATAGTCAGCGCAATCAAACTTAGGTTCTTTAACTTTGGCGCCAGGGTCAATAACAGCTCCTGTTTGCCTTTGAACTGTTATTTTTGATTCTCCATTCATTTTCGAAATCCTAAGTCTTAAACATCAATGATATCTACTTTAGCACCCACAAAATGCTACATTTTATACTTTCAACTTTGATCCACGGTCAGCCCATTGTTCGATAATAATCAAAAATCAACAAGAAATTCAAAAAATTGTCACCCATTACAATAAAACAACAGTTTTAATTTGTACTATTTTATATATGGTTATGAAGTTTTAAACTTCCGTATCTATTTAAAATGAGCTTTTTCATTGATCTAAGACAAGAAGTATTTAATTTGCTTGTAGATTATCTCTTTCTGATTCAGATTCACTTAAAATAGTTCAAATCGAACTTACGAGATAAAACCGAATAAAATTGATAACAGATTCAGTGGTTTGTAACTAGAAGTCTACTTTAGAAATATTTGAAACTTTATCATAAACACATCTTACAATTTAAAATCATTTCAAATGCCAAATTATATATTCTTTTAACGAAGTTAGTAGCTCACAAAGGTCAGAATATTTAGAATATTCCAAATAAAAAACTTGAAAATTAACTTTCAAATTTAAACATTTACTTTAAAAGTCAATTTTGGTAGAATTAGTTTACAGAGTATTTGATATTAGGTATTTATCAATTTATGTATTAAATTTATTAATTATAATTGAATTGTAGCTATTTTAATAAACTTACAAGTACTTTTGTAATCCATCTATTTCAACTAAAACAAAAATGTTGGAAAATTTATACAGACTGCATCTACTATCTGATTATTTGTCGAATAATATCAATTTTTACACTATATATGTTGAGTTGTGGTATTCGAATGTTTTTCTTTTATTTTTCTACATTCATCATCTTCTGAGCTTGCTTCAAGAGCTTTTCTCATCTGCATCAGTTATTTTGTAAATAAAATTAAAGATGATGAAAAAGCGATTTTTTTTTATTGAAACCATTTCAAACTCCCTTATTAAAATTTGTTTACTTTACTCATAACGATAATAAAATCTGAACATCTTAGTTTCTAAGATCAACAAATTACAAAATTATTAATATTATTTAATTATTAATATTCCAAGTTTTTGTGGTTTCCAAGGAAATTTTCAGAAATCCTTTAATCATTTCATAGTTTAGATTTTAATCTAAAAATTATTAATTTAAAACCTATTTATATTAAAAACTATGAATTTCAAATGTGAAGAGCTTTTGAGCCAATAAAAAGTAATAATTTCGTGTTTTATATTTGAATTTCATAAGCCACAAAATATATCTAATTAGAAAGGTAAAAAACAATAAAATACTAATAAAAATCCGATTAAATCCAACGCAAGTTTTAATAAAAGTTTGGTCGGTGGTTCATCATCATAAAATCCATAAACTTCAAAACTATAAAGTCCAGGAAACTTGTTTTACTAAGAGTGGTGAAAGTTATACAAAAAAAACAACTTCAAATTAAAGTTTATTTATCAAAGTTATAACTGACGAATAAAAAACAGTATTTACAATGACGCATAATAAATGATATTTAAATAAAATTCAAACATATGTATTGTGGAAAAATAAAATATTGCAAAAGAATTTTTACTTGCTTCATATTCGTTCATTACTCATTTCGACATTTTTCATTAAAATTTTTGAAAAGAAAATGTTCTTTAAAATAGATGTCTAAAAAAAAGTAAAAAAAACAAAAAAAAACACACATAGATTTGTGAAACTTTTTGTCTAAAATTTATTGCTATCAAAACCAACTAAAATATCAAAAATTAAAAAAAAAATTTTTAATTTCAACTACAGAAAAACATTATTGTAAAAACAATTGTATTTTGAAAGCATTTATTATTTTTCAGAATTTTTTAGTTTTACTTTTTAAGAAATTATTTTTTAAATATATATTATGATAACAACTTCTTAAACTAATTTTTGATGAAGTAAAAACATTTCCAGAATATTTACTAGTTGTTTTTGAACAAACATAATATTACAAAATCATACTTTAATCTGTAAACAACCAGAATTTTTTGATGGCATTATTGTACATTATAACAAAATTTCTTCATTTTTTTTTCTATTCGTCTGTCTCAAAAAAAACTTTTTTTGGTTTGATTAAAAGTTATAAAAGCAAAAAAACTCATTTTTCAAGAAATTCATCTTAATCTTTTTTATTAAATTGTTCATAATTTATCAAATCTTTCAGAAACAGTCTTATAAATTTCTATAAATATGAGTTTCTGCAGTTTGTTCAGTTAATCTTTTGATGGCTTTTAACTTAAAGGTAAAATCGAATGTAAATCAATTTGTTGCAAACAATCAAAAAGTTCTTTTTATAATAACTCATCAAATTCAGTGAATCAAATGGTACTAAAAATATTTTAAAATTAAAAAAATAAAAATAATGAACAACAATTATGTCATTTAAATTTACATTAAATTATATTTCCATCGTTTACTTTGAAAATTGTTGTAACATACACAGATGTTCTTAACAATTTCTGTTAATTTATGGTTCTAAACCTGAAATATTCTTCACGATTGTTTAACTTTAAACGTTTATATAAGCTTGTAAATTTTGAATAATAAGTTTAAAATGTGTAGAAATGTTTTTAGAATTTTACACAAGCAAAAAAAATTATTGAAATTCTTTTAATTATCTAATAGACGCTTCTTTTTCAAACTGTAAAATAGAAATTAGTTTTGTACAAAAGATTAAATAAAATTTAAGTTTGAAGAAAATGTAAAGGATAAACCAGAAACTCTAGTTTTCGTTTACAGTTAAATATCTTCAACTTCTTCACTTGAATTCCAGGCTTCTAGTAGTTTTATATTTGTCGGTCTATCTTTTGGCCAGCCTTTGTGTTGACAAATATCACCTCCATTAGGAATTGCTGAAACTTCTAACCCCCTGATTTTCTTTCTGAGAATTCCTAAGAAGTTGATTAATTAATTTTTATACATATATAAAATTTCATCCATAAAACTTAATGGTTAATTTAACAAAAGAGTTTCCTGTAGATTCACTTGAGTTGGTAAATTGGTTTAAAAGAAATTATACAAAAAAGAAAGTTTGCTGGTTTCGTTTTCAATATTATTTGAAAATAAAATTTACTATAGACTATCGCTGCTGTATCAGTTGTAAGCGGTTAATTTTGACGTACTTTGAATGCAAAATTAGAATGAGATGCCAGCTAAAATTCTAAATAAGAAATAATTTTGTTTAAATAACAGTAAGTTTTCGAAAACAAAAGCCTTAAAAAGTGTTAACCAATTTTAAGATTTTGCAGCTTTCAAAGTTGAACACATTTGACTCTTTTACCGGTAAAAGTAACATCCTCCAAATCTATCAGATGAGTGTCCACTGATATTTTATAGAGATTTTTAACAACGTCTTTCGACAGCACAAAGCACCAGCCGACGCACGAAATGGGGTACCTAATATTTAAACTTTTGAAGTTTACATTATAAGTCATTTTTATTATTAAAGAAGTTTATGACTCAATTAAACCGTTAAATATATCTGAATTTAATGATGAAATTTATGAAGTAAACAGATAAAGGTATTACCTTGTATTTGGGAAGTCCTCTTTTGTTACTTTCCACTTCCCTTCTCTTCTAACAATTGGTTCAAATATTTTCCCACATCCGATATAGTTACTATTTAATAAAATAAAAGTTCTGTTTTTTAACTTTCTTATCTAACAGCTTTAAATTTCCCAAAAATTTGTAAGTAATAGTTCAAACAAAAACTGAGTTTTTTAAAAAATAAGCTTAACAACTGTAAATGTTAATTTGTTGAAATCAAAAAGGTTTTATTTTATAAATTCATTTTTAATTAAAGCTAACTCTGTTTTTTCTTCTATAGAAATATGTTTGACCATTTCTTTGATATTAACAAACACATCATCATCGACATGAACTAAGTAACTTGCCTCGTTACAAAACTCACTTTTCCACTTTAGCTGACCTACAAAGTTTCAGTAATTTTCAGCTGCGTATTTTTCTTAGAGTATTTTGTAAATAAAAGTTGCAAGTTTAAATTAAAAATTTGAGATTTTTATCTGCAAGCTACTAAAATTTTTTAAACTCATTAACTAATCACTAAATAGTTAGTTGAACAGTTTGAATAGTTTCACAAAACTCTAATAATTAATACCTTGTGTTTTTAGAGTAAGATTTTTATAAGTTTCTCTAAAATTTTCCATCACAATATCATCGTAGACTTCAGACTCTATCAAAATGTTTTTTCTATGTTGTTCAAATCCGGTATCAGCTGATAATTTTATTACAAGCTTCATCAAATAATCAACTTAGCAATCTTATATGAAAACTTTACCTACAAAGAAGATATATTTAATCTGTTTTCCCAAAATATACGATTTTGATGCCCAAGTTTGCCGAATGATATTACGACGTTCAAACTCCCACAATGCACTTGCTATTGCCACAAGCAGGAAGATTTGTTGATCTTCACATTTAATAATTGGATTAATCTTCCACCTAATTGATCATCACTTTATCTTTCTTTGAATTTACAACTTTTCAAACAAATTATTAAAATATAACTTTAAAGTAATTACAAATTTAACAAACTTATAAATGTGCGGAGAAATGTTCTTTTCTTCAATTAAGAACCGTTCTGGCAATTCATTATCAAATAGTTTGGAAGCAAATTCAGAACTCAATCCCTGATCTGATTTTTCTTTTGACTCTAAGTAAAGTCTGTATTTGTCTCTAAAAACATTGATTTTAAGTAAAAAAATATTCTGATGTTAATGTCTAAGCTATTTTAAAAATGTCTAAAAAAAATGATTATAAATGAATAAAATCTGTTTGAAAGGAAAAAATATTCAAGCTTTAATAAATTTAGATTTATAAAAATTAGAACAACAAAAAAGCAATTTAAAAAAATAAAAGATGTGAAAAAGCAAAACTCACCCAAGAGCTCTTTCAATAACTGCATTCAAAACAAATCGATAAATTGTTGTTAGTAAAATCAACACTACAACAATCATCATGAGAAACTTTATTGACTTTAGTATCATATTTTTAGACAAATTTTAATCTTAAATCTTTTTTAATGAAATTGTTAACAATCTATTTGAGAAAAAATATTGAAATGAAAAAATCAGATTTTTACACGAAAGATACTTTGCTGACAAACAAGTTTTAAAACAAGTTTAAAACTTTAGTAGTTGTTGTATTAAAACCAAATTTACAAGTTTAAAGTTCTCAAACAATTGTGTACAATAATTTGACAAATAAAGCTACTCTAAAGAAATTAACCTTACAAATTATCGTGCTGAACCACATTTTGAAATAAGATTTTATACAAAGTTCAACTTTTTCAAATTCGTTTTTTATTGAAGAAAATCCTTCAAATATTGCCTCCGGGGCTTTGTAAGGTTTCAACACACTCATAAAATCAAAATAAGAAACTTTAATTTTATATTTGGAGTTTAATATCTAAAACAACAAACTAGTTTTCAATAAAAAGTTATTTTAAAGCTTCATTAATAAGATTTCTTCAAATTAAATTATTCGATAAAATAATCTATACTGTTACTGCGGTTGAAATAATACTAATTTTATGTTTGAGGATAGTTCTATGCTGCTACAAGCTGTAAGAGAACTTGTCAAAAACAGCTCATTTAGACTTAAAAATGCTATCTATTAGTAACAGTTTAACCGGCTATCAACTTATTTATCACTTTGAAGTAACAACATAACCCACAGAAGTGCAACTTAATAAAAGACTACCAAATATAATAAAGACTACCAAACTTGAAGATTTCAAGCTATTCTTTAATCATTAAACAATTTTGACGAGAGCTTCTCATACTCATAAAATAGCACAAAATTACAAATAGTAGTTAAGTTTTTAACCTTATGTAACTAATTATTATATGAATTCCTTTAAAAATTGCAAGAAAAACAACTTTTGCAAATGTGAAATTACAATAGGCTTCTAAAAGCGAGTTAGAGTGAAAAAGAAATAAAATCAGTAGAAAATAGAACAAAAGTCAGAAATAAAAATATATTTTGAGAAGTCAAGAGCTTTCTAGAGGTGTATATCTCTTCCCGAGATGATAAAACGATCCATGTTTGTTGGGGTTTGCTCCGAAGTTAGAAACCAAGTCATCAGCAACTTCATCTTCAAAATCAGAACCTTTTAAAGCAAAGCTTTCACTTCTTGCTTGTAAAAGTGTTTTCAGGAAACCGGCTTCATCATTGAAATGTTCTGAAAATTCCTGTAAAAGCCAACCCAAACTTTCTTTTATACTTTTTGTGAAATTATACAATCTACAATAAGAGTTTTGTTTAAATTTGTTTAAAAACAAATAAGCTCTTTATACGCCTTCTTAAACAATGAGGTGACCATAGTGACTTTTTATCAACAGTTTTATTTTAGGATTCAAATCAGAATCTGTTAAAAACTGCTTCAAAGGAGCAGAAATTTTTCAAATTACTATTATTTAAACTAAAACTAGATTTGAGCTGAATTTATATTTGCTAGATCAAGTTGTTTATTTTAAATTGTTTACTAATATTTATAAACAAGTTGTCTACAGCTAAAAATGAAATCAACAAATTTTAGCTTTAATAAATTATGGCTTGTTGATTTAAGGAACTACAACTTTTTTAAAAGGCTTAAAAAGTAAAAATCTTTTTTGAAACCTCAGTAAAAAGATGATCCACATTTTTCCCATTAGTAGTATGCTGAAACCGACAAAAAATAATCAAATTGCTAATCAAAAGCTAGTTTAGAATGGTTTTAAAAATGGTAGAATTGAATAAACAACAAAAAAAGCAAGAAAGAAAAACCTTGGAGTTACAAACCTGAAAAGAAAGATTGACGAAAGCCAACAAAGCCACAAAAACGATTTTTTTCATGCTTACTTGCAACAGTTTTAATTTTATCAAGAAAACTAAAATAAATCATGAATTAAAATTCAAATAAAAAAATTGATGAAATAGTTTAAAGAAAATAAAAAGTAAGTCTTCAGTAAATTAAATAAAACTTACAACAGTTGTTTTAAAACCGACTGAGTCTTATAAACTTACAACTCAAGCGAACAAAAGTTTCACTAAGTGACTACAGTTCATTTTTTATAATGAAGTTTTATAAAAAAAACTGGTTTTAAAAAATTGACATTTATTTGTTCAGCTTTTATTTATATAACTTTGAGCAAAATATTTTAATTGAACATTTAAAATATCAGAAATTTTTAATTTATAAACATTAAATAAACAACATTTTTGAAGTTTTATTTCAAAAGGTAAATAATTTACTAAACATTTACAATCTATAAATAAATAATTTTCGTATTTTAAAAGATTGTTTAATATAAATATTTTATTACAAAGTAGGTAATTAAGTATTTGATTAAATTATAAAAAAATCAATTCAAAATAGAAATGATTTCTAAAAAATATCAGAATATTTTATTATAAATATAGTTTTAAATTAAAAGAATATTACTTAATACAAAGTCATTAATAAATTGATTATCTAATATTTCTCAAAAAAAGCTTTTGCTATGATTTTTCTAACCATACTATATAATGAGACATTTCTTCCCCTTCCTTCCATTTGGTAGTTGTTTATTTGATAAGTAATTTTAGCTTCACAATTTTGTGTTAATTTAAAAAAAACTTAATAAAATCTTAAAAATATTTAAGCATCAATACCATTCAAGCTGTGTTTGCTAATAAGATTAAATCACTTTTTTTTTTAAAAGATTGAAGAGTTTTTAAATATCTAAAACTTCTTTATAATCTTTTACCTTGTACATAGGATTTTGAAATTAACTTTTCATATAAAATGATTTTAGTGAAATTCTTTTTTTTAATCTGAAGTTGCATATTTATAAAAGAAAGATAAATCGAGACTTAAAATATTTATATTTGAGAATCATCTGCGTAAAATTATAGAATAAAAGAATTACAAAAAAATTAAGTTTTCTCTTCTGTATAATTTATCATTATTTAATATATTATAATGTAATAATAAGTCCTGCTTAGTGGCGAAGCGGTTACTACACCTACCTTCTAGCTAGGAAGTACCGGGTTCGACCCCCCAAGTGGGGACATATTTATAAAACTCCTGAGAAAAACCATAAAAAACTCGTGAGAATGTGTGTTAGTGAGATGTGCTCTCTTTAGGCACCCTCCTTTGCATTTATATATATAAATAAATAAATAAAGTTATATTAATCTAAATCTTATCATAAAATCATTATCATTTATTCCAAGTAGCTACATGAATGCAATTAGTTATAAGGTTTAGAGTGGGAAAATTGATTCAGTCATTATGGCCAAAATTACTTAAATTTAGAAGATTTTAGAAATTTATGAGAAGAAGATTAACTTCTCGAAACAATCTCACAATTAGAATCACTCTACTGTTACTATTACTAATAATATTCTTAAAATGTTAATATCTTAAAGAACCAAACTGATTTCCTGATGCTTATATACAAATAGAAAATAAATAGAAACAAAAATATACTATCGGTCTTTTTTAATAAATCTGCTAAAATAACTTAACTTAGGCTTGCTTATAATCAAAGTAAGTTTATAGATCAAACGTCTTAGGAATCGAAAATTAAATCATTTAGTAAGGTATCTTAGTTCTATATCTCAGTAAGACTAATTTTTGAATATTGACTTAATTTTGAATAATGTTGAAAAACCTTTTAAATAAAATGATTGGAAGCAAAGCGTGATATTAAAAAACTTAAATTATAATTATTTGATTATTTTTATTTTTTACAATATATACAAACGCGGGTACCAGAAGAGAGCACCTGTCACTAACACACATTCTCACAAATAACATCTATTTAGTCAAAAATATAGAAAGCAAAAGATGTAATACATGGCATTTTGGTAGTCCTCAAAGCATATAACAGTGAACAATTACATAGAATGTTAATAATATAAAAAAGAGAAAAAAATCACAGTTTAAAAATGACAATTTTGGCAATGTTATAACGATTCGACTTCTTTTTTAACAACGCGAGCGACTTCGATATGACAATGTCTGATGGCAGCTGGTTCCATGTAATAATCGTGCGGTATGAGAAAAAAATTGCTCTGACCAATGTACAAGGTGATATGGGGTTATTAAGATGTATTGTGTTTCGTCTGAGTTGATATAGCTTGAGGGAAGGACTAATGGAAAAGAAATCATCAAACTGAAGGTCAATTAAATTGTGGATAATTTTAAAAATAAAAATTAGGTCGTATTTAATCCGTCGAATTTCAAAAGTATCTAAATTGAAGAGACTGAGACGATGTTTATAACTAACATATTTAATATTAAGTTTCCTGCATACTAATCAAGTAAATGTGGCCTGAACAGATTCGATTTTGTTAATATCACTAGCTTGATATGGACTAACATTTGACATGCACTAACAGTGTATTAAAGAATTGGACATACGTACAATTTGAAAAGATTGATAAAAAGCATAGGCCCTTAGAATTAAAGGTCTTTATAATAAGGAAGACAAGGTTGGTTGATTTTCCAAAGATTTTGGAAACATAATTGCGCCATTTAAAGTCAGATGATAGAGTAATGCCAAGGTCTAGGACCGAAGATACTCGTTGAATAATAAATCCATTGATGGAGTATTGGTTCAAGGAATTTACCGCTGGTTTACGAGAAAAAGTTAGAAATTCAGAATTTGTGGGCAGGATTCTGAGCTGCCAATTCGCAGACCAGTCTTCTACCGTGTGCAGTGCAGTTTGAAGTTTTGAAGGATTATAAGATAATACTTGATAATCATCTGCATACACAAACACTCTGACATCATCTACTGCTACTAATCTTCTGATGAGGTCTTTAATGAAAATTAAAAGAGAAGGGGACCCGGAACAGAACCCTGAGAAACACCACTAGTGATTTGACTAAAAGTAGATAAAGATCTTTATACACGAGTTTGTTGGGTTCTACCTAATAAGTAATCTTCAATCTACTGTAAGACAAAGCTGTTGATTTTTAAGTTTTTCAATACAGTAACGAGCTTAGTGTGTGGGACAGAATCAAACGCTATAGCAAAATCGAGATATATGATGTCACAGGGAGTGTTACTTTCATAATGGGCTCATTTAGAAAAGTGAGATGTTGAGTCAGGGAAGATCTCCGTTTCACAAAGCCATGTTGGACATCAGATATTAGATGGTGCTCCATCAAATAACTGGTCATATGATTGTGAATGATATGCTCTTGAGTTCTGCAGATAACTGAAGTCAGCGAAACTGGTCTGTAGTTAAGTGCAGTGTTTCTGGGACCCTTTTTATGAATTGGAGTAATAATAGCCTATTTTTCAAATTTGTGAACTCTTCCTCGCCTCAGAGTCATGTTAAAGAAAAGCGATAAAGGTAGTGATAAAGATGAAGTAGTTTTTCCTAAAAACAAGGCTGGGATCTGATCTGGGGTGTTAGAAACTGTTGATTTTAAAGAAGAAATAGACTTAGATACCATATTGACCGTTATGTCAAGATATCTAACACCTCAGAGACATTTGTAAGAATGTCGGAGTACGAGAGAGAAGGAGTATTGCCATCATCGGTTATAAAAACGCTATTAAATTGGTTGTTTAGCAACTTGGCTTTATTTTCTGGTTCCATCACAAGCTGGTCGCTGTTAACAATTAGGGGAGGTATTTGAGATCTCCCCTTAAGCTTGCGCTATATGAAACCAAGAAACGTTTTCTTGCAAGGTGAAGATAAAACTGCACTTTCTCTTCCCAAATAGAAATTAGAAATAGATTTCTTGTAAACTATACAAAGATCTTTGTACAGAGATTTGATGGAAGGGTCTGTTTTAGTTTGTCTGTATAGGAGGTTTTTTGAATGTTGTAATTTCCTTAAATATCTGGGCAAATATGGTTTTTCGTTGATTCTATAAAAAGATATGAATTTTTCGATTGACTCTTTAACGATGTTAGTAAACCTTGAGTAAATAGTATTGATGTATTCGTAAGAGTTGAAAACAGAAATCCAGTCAACATCTGATAGAAACTTGTTAATGCCATTATAATTTCCACAGTAAAAATTCCTTTTGCTTGAAGTTTTAACGTTCATAAAAAAAGTTTGATGGAGCTTGAATTCAATCATATTGTGATCGCATGTCAGAGCAAAGGTTGTTTTTGATCAACGTAGATGTTCTCGGGTTTTGATGTGACAAGAAGATCCAAAGTATTACCAATAACTTGGGTCGGAAAAGTAACCATCTGAGATAGATTATTGGCATTGAGGAAGCTTACAAAGGCATGACTTAGAAAGGGTGAATTAGTATTATCGCTATCTTAAGTTAAACGATTTTCCACTAAATGCTAAATTCGGGTTACTCCAATCAATTTTACTAAAATTAAAATCCCCCAGGAAGCAAAAGGTGATATCAAAAAACTTAAATTATAATTAAGAAAAATAGCAGCTTTAAACTTCTTGTATAAAACAAATTAAAAATAGATTTAAGTAATGGGCAATAAAAGTTTCATAAGTATAAACAGTTGTAGCTTGATTTTAACCTTTGGGTACAAGGTTCGTTTGGTAGAAGGGTCCTTAGGTGAAAACGTCTTTAGGTACAAGGGTCTTTGGGTGCAAGAGACATTAGGTACAAGGGACTTTTGGGTAAAAGGGACTTTGATTACAAGGGTATCCAGAATGCAAATATCTTCAGGATGCAAGAAGTCTTCTGGTACAAGGCTCTTCAGGAGCTTAATAATTCAGTTAATTAAAAATGAAAATATAATTCATGAAATCATACTTGGGATTATGATAGGAAAAGTAATTACAGATAAAAATATAAAATATGAGAACTTGACATACGAAGAAAAATAAAACATAAATTTGTGTTAGATAAGAATAGCTTTAAGATGATAAAATTAAAACAATTTTAAGAAAATGGTATTCAAAATGAAACTATAAAAAATCTGAAGAAGTATTAAGTAAGAAGGATTAATATTAAGAAGTATTGTAATTATTGTTTTCTATCTTTAAAAAATTACCTAATCTAAGAGATAAGAGTTGGGTTAAGGTTAGACTGTTTGAGAGTTTTTACTAATATGGGACATGAAAGTGAGTCAAAGGCTTTGTGAATAATATTTACAAATAATATTTGTTGTTAGACTATTTGCTGATGACACTGGTGGAGACAGGACAACAGCTGATCACTTCAGGACTTTGAGGAAGGAATCCAAATTGATAATCAGGGAGCAGATTATGGTTTACAAGATAAGTTAGAATTATCTGTCAAATCATCAATTAAAAGACCCGGCAGACTCTACTGGTAGGAAAGATTGGTCGGTAGCTCAGTGGTTTATCTCTGTCTCCTTTTTGGTGGAGTTGAATAATGAAAAATTAAAGACCTGCAACCAGGTATAATTAGATCTCTAAACAGTTGCGTCCCTTCGGTGACAATCTTCCTCTGGTCACTTGTTCTTTTGCAAATAGACTGTTCAGTGTAACATGCAGCGCACCTTTGTTAAGCTTCATGAAGTTTGAGTCTGATTGTCTCCTGCTTCAGCAACCTGTTGTCTGGGTGGTTCGTTATTCCTGTCTCATCAAGCAATTTGTAGAGATGGTTCCACCACTGTTGTCGGGTTAATTGCTGAAATATCCTGGGTCCAAAACGTTGGTCCAAAATATTTCCAAATTTATTGAGGCTTGGGAACATTGGTGGACATTAGTGGCCTAATAGATGTTTTAGTTCCTTTTTGGAACTTAACATGCCTCTGTTGACGTTGACACAGAAGCCTAGATACTTTCTCTTTGGTGTTTTCTACACTTCTAGTTTTAATGGTGAACCTTCTTTCACTCACTTACAATTCTTCTGTCGTGGGCGGCTGTCCAGTACTTTGGACTTCGAGTCCTTTATCCATCGAAGTTGATTTAGTTGGCCGATTGATTTTGTTCAAAGTTTAAGTTGGGTCACGATCTTTCCATCAGTTGTTGTCCCGTCTACCCAAACGTCAAAGTCAAGTATCTTTATTTCATTTAAAGCAGACTCAATTTTATTTATAGAACAAACAATCGTTCAGTTTTGTCCAATTCCATTTTGTCTTTTATTATTTTTGAAACTAAAACAAATTAACATCTCAACGAAAACTTAAAAAATACTTCTTAGGATATTCTAAGGATTAAAACATCAGCTTATAACTTGCTTGTTAGGGGTCATAACATTATCAAGAAAGTAAAAAGAAACCAGCTTCAAAGAAACTTTAAAAACACTTTCTTTGCGTTTTACTCTTTTTTGCTTTGTTTTTTAAAACTCCAGAGTATAAACAGCATCGCTGTTTTAGGCCGAATAAGGCCTTACTTCTATTATTTATTAGGTAACAAAACATTTTCAACATATACTAAGATATGTAAATTTAGTTTGCATTTTCTAACTTAAATAGATTAAACAAAATAACATTTATATGTTTGATGAGGTGTTTGTTTTATCAATAAAATTGCTGTCTATAGTATTAAATTCTATACAGTGAATAATAATGTAGTAGGGCAGAAGCTTTCTGGACATTAAATTCCAACCAATCGAACTTTATATATTTCTTGTACCTAACTTAACAAGTTTGATTTATATAAATAAGCACCATCAACATAAAATACAAGTAAGTTGTAAATAGTGGTTTAACACAATTCAATTTATTTAGTTGACATGATGCAAACATCTTATAGCTATCATTAGAGGTTTCATTTACAATTTGAAATAGATTACATTTAAAAAAATAATTTATTTGGATATAAGCTTCGAAAATTCGAGCAATTAAATTAAACTTACAAAAGCCTAAAATTGACTTCAATAATAAGATTTACTGCTAGCAACGATATGGACAGTTGGTTAAGACAATTGGCTGCTTATCTATTCAACTCTGACGGCTTCGGAGGCATCAATTATGGGTGAATAGTGCCACTGAATTGCGATTGTTTCAGAAGAAACAAAAGCTATAAGAGGAAGCTCAGACAGAATATTTACTATACGTTATCATCATAGTCACTGTCCCAGGGTATGCGGTATAAAATCTCAAATCTTTCATGCAAAATTATTTTTGGCATGTCCTTGATGATTCGTTTTACAATGTCCTCTGAATCAAAAGTTATGAAAGCAAACTTTCTAAGATGTCTTTTTTGAAAAGCAACTTTCAAAGGGTAGTAATTAGAAAATTGTTCTTTAAGTTCCTCTTTCGTACAATCATCAGGCAAATTTCCAATCCACAAATGTCGTTCATCATATTCAACAGTTGTTTCGTCAATTTCATTTTCATACACAATGTGCTCTTTCAAATAACCCACTTCTAAATCAGCAATACGTTTAGTGTATTTACTAATCAATCCTACTGCTTTCAATTTACTGTTGCGTTTCTCAATATAAAAGTAATCATGGAAAGCTGTCAATCCAAACTCAGTTTCTCGCAATCCAACAATGTCCATAGCAGATCCTTTGCCAAAATTTTCTCTGTAAGCGATTAATGAAAACTGTGGTTCATTTCTTTTAGCTGAATTTCCTTCAAGGTAAATTTTTATTTCTTCTTTTACAAGAAAATAAGGACCACTTCTTGGTGAGGTTATCTGCCACATGCAATCAGAAGCATCAAAAATGTCAAATATATGCGATGCCCCCTTTTGGTAATAAACATTCAATAGTTTCAATACTTCATTGAAACTCATGATTAAGTTTGAGTAAAGCTTTATAATTTCTGTAAGAAATAAACTATATTATGAATACTTAATTCATCAGTATATAAACTATCAAATAATATTTTATAATAATTTATGGGGTTGCTATAAAAATAATTGCAAGTGACAAATGTTAATTAAATAAATATTGAAATATTCATGTTTGTATAAACTTAGAAAAGACCATCGAATAAAATGGTCAGATAACTTATTTTAATTAAATATTTCCAAATTAAAAATTTTATTTAAAATTTAGCAATACTAAATATTAATTAGATAGTATAATAAATAGTTCCAAAAAATATCATAAAATCTTCTAAACAGTAAATTATAAAAACAAATAATTATTATAATTTTTAAGTACATAATTTTAGTATTATACCTATCTTACCAGTTAAGCTGCAATATTCAAAAAGTAGAAACATATATATAAAACTGATAAAACCAAGAGAAACACAAGTATGTAAGTATTAAAGACAAAAAGTTTGATTTAGTTTACAAATATAAAAATCAACTAAAGTTTCCATTTTATTTAAATCAGAATTATAATTGATGCAAAAGGAAGACATGAAAATTACTTGATATAAAAGCTAACTGCTAAACGTTAATTACTTAATCTTTCATCATATTTCAAAATAAAATTTAAAATCTTTAAAAGTTTGGAACATTAAACAAAAAACTGACTTAATAGTAAAGTTTATAAAACAAAATATACAATGTTTAAAAATTTCTACACTTATATAATTCCTTGCTTGAATAAATATATTATAATGTTATTAATAATTATTATCTGAGATTAAACAAAGTTAAAACGAATAAAATTCGACAAATTAAAAAATATAATATAAAACAAAATAAATTTGATAACCGTCAATAGTGTAAATATTTTGTTCTTAACTAAACCTTCAGAAGCTACAAGAAGTGCTTACACAGAAGAAATTCTTGAATGTTTTAAACCGTTCCTAAGAAAATAGTTCCTATATGTTCATCCGCATTTTTATGAAAATGTTAAATTGAGTTAATTAGTTTATCAAGTAATATTGTGCTATACAAAATTATATTGTGCTACGAGTAATAAATGTTAATAAAATTAAATACATTAAATCCTTTATGTAAATGTAGACTTTTAAATCAATTTCCAATTAAGTATTCACATAATTTGGCTAAATTTGATATTTAGACACTAAATCTATACTGATTTAATCTAATATGATAAATATGAATAAAATAAAATGAATAAACTAACAAAACATGAAAACAATTTATAAATATTATTTCTAAGTTTAAATATCATAAACAAAATATTAAATATGGTACAAAGTATCAAAGTTTTAGTAATGATAAAATTTTTAAATAAAATACATCCAAAGCTACAAACAAGTAAGCTAACGAAACATTACAACATATTCGAAAATTCATATTTCTAAGTTAAAAGCAGGTCGAACAATTTACTAAATATATTATCATATATATAATTTTAAAAGTGTTTATTTATACTTTATTAAAATTCTAAAATATATTCAAGTGAATTAAAAAGTTTAAGAAACTAAAACAAACAGTTCAATAAATTTGAACATTTTCAATTATGCTTTTAAATTTAAAATCTTTCAATTTAAAGTCTTGCCAATTAAATAAGATCTATGTTTCAATTTTTAAATGTATTTTAATTTCACAAATGATTTAACAGAATTTTAAAAGTTTTGCAAAACAACTAAATTTAATAATTAATTAAATGGTTTTAGTCAACTACTTAACTATTAGTAGAGCTCGAATAGTAAAAAATGAAAAAGTTAATAATTTTTGTTTAGTTAGCCGTCATGCTTTAGTTTTTCAATGTTTGAAAATGAAGTGGAAAAACTATAAATTCTACAAAAATACAAAAAATTAAATTGCTCTATCTGTAGAGTTCTAATATTAGTAAATAGCATAGATAAAACTGACTTTATATTACAGTAAATAAAATTAAGTAAATATAATAATCTTTTTACAGGTTATTAAAGATTTAAAGACATTTTTTCTTCTAATAATAATGTTTTAAGTAAGATTATTTATTTATTCAGTTTCAAATTTTGTTTAGTTGCTTAAACATTACTTTGAACAAATAGTTCAATCAATTCAAACTAAAAATAACTTTTGTATTTACTTAAGTAGATTAGAAAATTACCTAAATAAAAAAATTGACATTGAATCTTAATTTCAATTTTAAGTAAACCAAAATTAAATGTATGTTTTTTCCTAACACAACATTGCTAGAAAGTAAGTATATTTTTATATTTATGCTTCATATAATTGTTTGGATTTTATATTGTGTGTCTGAATAATTGTTATAGTTTTATGCCTTTGAAAAACTCGAGTTATTAGTATTTTATAAGTAAAAGCGAATGATACTCAGATTAGACAAATGCGAGTGAAGCAGCAATATAATTAATATTTTGTTTCAAAGCAATTATTAAAATCAATTTAAAGCACTGATAAACTTTTTTAATTTATTGCAATTTATTAGTTTAAGTCATTCTATCCTGTGTCAGTCTATCTAAGTAAAACTTTTTTTAAATTATTGTTGAAAAATATAATCTTTACATTTACAAATATTTTCTTTGCATTTCAATAATTTTAAAAATATTAGTAAGTTTTAAATAGTGGACTATCTTTAAATCGTCTTTTTACTACAATTTAGTTAAATAATCTTGAAATGCATAACTTACAATAAATAAGAAATGGTTTGCTCAACTGAGGTAGCTTCTTTTTGTATAGAAAGAAGACTCTACAGAGCTAAAGTTTAATCTAACTTTACATCGTACTTTGTCGCAAATTTGGTGAAACATTGTTATTTAAAATTTTCATAACTTCAACAGATATAGAGCTTTAATGAAATGTAAATAAAGTTGATAAACAATAAATTTATTAACAAAATAGTAAATTTAAATCGAAAAAGTTACTTTTATATAGGAGTTTATTTGGATTGTAAATCTTAAATTTTAATTAACTTTTGTTTAGTTATATCTAAATAATAATTTTTAAGTTTAACATTTTATATATATAATATATTTATAATTTGACTATTTACCAATCAGCATAAATCGTGGGTTCATATTTCCATAATAATTATATAAAAATAATACTAACAATAATATCGACCTGCTTCGGTGGAGAATATGTTCTAATCTTAAAGATGAAAAGTTAAAATGTAAATAATAGTTAGGAAAACGATTTCCTAATTTATGAACAAAATTTACAATAAAATTGGCGACTAAACTTATATTTATTTTTCAAATTAGTGTTTATCTACGATAAAAGCAAGTTATTTTACTTAAGGTAGTGAAAGCTTTATGGAGTTCGACAGTCATAAACATATAAAATTATTTAATTCAGAAATTTATGTGTCCGAAAAAAGCTTAGTGGTTTTAGAGAACTGCAAAAACCGTTAATATGCAGAGATAATTTGATACAATTGTAAATAAGAACAAAAAAAAATTATATTCTTTTTTTGATACTTAGTTGTATTTTTGTTTCCAATACTTGTTTTAAACTAACCAAAAATGGTTGAAAAATTGCAGCTGCATTCATCAATTTAACTGAATACTATTAAACATGGTAATTTAATTTTTTTAATAGCAAAACTTTAAATAAAAATTAAGTCAAGCGGTCGACTTGATTTAGTATTTTAAAAGTTAAAAATTATCTTTTATTTGAAATCTGAAAACTTTTATAAAGTTTTCTCGAAAAGAAAAAATTCATTTTAAAATTAGTCTTCCAAAATATTTTGTTAAATGAAATTTAAACTTTTTATCAGAACAAATATTTTTATAGAAAAAAGTTTCTGAAATTTAATTTTTGTTAAAAAAGCTTTCTACAAATGTTTTATAATAATTTCTTTTTTAAAACCAAATAATAAAATAATTTTAAAGCAATTTTTGTTATGGAGATTGTTTATTTGACTAGTTAATTTGTTTTGCATTTTTTTCCTACTAATAATTCAAATCGTTGAAAGATAGTGATATTTATTTGCCAGATGACAATTAATTTATTTCATTACTGAAAAGTGTCGTCATTTTACTGTCTCTTTAAAAAAGCATTATAAGTTTTAAAGTCTTCAAATTTATATTCAAAGAACTTTAAAATTTTGGTAATCGAATATTCAATTTTTTTAAATAATTTTGATGAGTTTTAAAAGTTTTAAAATAATTACTTTTTATATTTTATCATCAAAAGTTTGTTTGGGAATAAACAAGTTTTCACGTTAATGAAGTTTAAAAAGTATCTAACAAATAATTTAAACATTATTTTATAAATTTTGTTTTTAATAAATCCAAATTTAATTCCTTCAGAGTTTGAATAAAGATTTTTTGGAATTTCTCAAAATGAGTGATAGTAGTTATAGGTTCACTTCATCAGGTTTGTAGCAGCTTCTCAACATTATTATTTTATAATATCTTTTATGTAGATGAAGATACTTGTTCTGGTACTACAACATCTGAATATGAAGATCAAACAGACGACTCAATTAAAGATGAAATAGATCCTCTGTTCTGTGATCAGTTTCAAACTGAATTTGATAAATCATTTCTTCAAAAGACTCGAATTCTTGAAGAGAATTATGAAAATAAAATGAATTTGATTGAATCAAACTATAAGTTGACAGTTGGCAGGGTAATATGATTTAAGTTAAAATTTTATTTTCACAAGATGCTTTTATAGTTTGACAGAATTCAAGATATGAAAAAAGAAGATTTAAAGAAAGAGACGCTCCTTAAGAAGACAATTCTCAAACAGAAACTAATTTCTAAACTATTGGTGAAAAACTTGTGTTGATAAGAATAGAATTTGATAAATGTTTTCAGGAACAACAAAGACAGTTAGAGTCTAATTATCGTAAGAACAACGTCAAAAAGATTGAGAAGAAAGATGTTAGAAGACTTCCTACTCGTCAACCAAAAAAAGATTTAAATGAACTTGAAACTCAAAAATTTTTTCTCAATTATCGTCTATCTAGAAAAGAAATAAAAGAAGAAATTCAGGTTTTTTGTCAATTCTATTTTTATAATTACATTTTTTTAACATTTTATTTTACAGAAATTAGATATCATGATGTCATTGTCAGGTAAATGACGTCATCATAGTATTTGGTAGCAAATATAATTTTCAAATTTTACTTTTGATTTTAGTTTAAATGTTTATATTTTCATCGCAAAAATATTTCGATATTTTTCAATTAGAAATCTGAAAAAAAAGTTTCTATCAAATAATTTGCTGAAAGATTTCGAGACTTTTAACTTTTTTTTATGATTTAGTAACTATCAAATAACTCATATTTAACTGTTATTTACAATTATTACTTAAGAGCAGAAGACGAAGTTATATAAATTTTTCTCGTTTCTCCATTTTACAAAGGTTGAAATTTCATTTTTTCAACTGATTATGATGTTGAGATAATTTTTCTTATCATTTTGATTTTTAGAATTTTTTGCTTTATGGGATCTAAACAAATAAAAATATTTGATAAAAATTTCTTTCATTTTTGCTTTGATGTTAAAATAATTGAACAATCAAGATTAAGTTGACAAAAAACAATAAAGACAGTTAAGTCGTACACCAGAACGAATTCCACCATCTTAGTTGGTTAAGCGCTGTATCTATCTTACGTTACAATGAACAGATGTAACACAAAGCATTTTAGTAGTCCTCAAAACATATAACAGTGAAAAATTATATAGAATGTTAATAATATAACAAAGAGAAAAAAATCACAGTTTAAAAATGACAATTTTGGCAATGTTATAACGATTCGACTTCTTTTTTAACAACGCGAGCGACTTCGATATGACAATGTCTGATGGCAGCTGGTTCCATGTAATAATCGTGCGGTATGAGAAAAAAATTGCTCTGACCAATGTACAAGGTGATATGGGGTTATTAAGATGTATTATGTTTCGTCTGAGTTGATATAGCTTGAGGGAAGGACTAATGGAAAAGAAATCATCAAACTGAAGGTCAATTAAATTGTGGATAATTTTAAAAATAAGAATTAAGTCGTATTTAATCCGTCGAATATCCAAAGTATCTAAATTGAAGAAACTGAGAAGATGTTTATAACTATCATATTTAATATTAAGTTTCCTGCATACTAATCTCGTAACTGTTGTCTGAACAGACTCGATTTTGTTGATATGGCATCCATGCACTGACATTTTATTCAAGAATTGAACGTACGTACAATTTGAAAAGATTGATAAAAAGCATAGGCCCTCAGAATTAAAGGTCTTTATAATAAGGAAGACAAGGTTGGTTGATTTTCCAAAGATTTTGGAAACATAATTGCGCCATTTAAAGTCAGATGATAGAGTAATGCCAAGGTCTAGGACCGAAGATACTCGTTGAATAATAAATCCATTGATGGAGTATTGGTTCAAGGAATTTACCGCTGGTTTACGAGAAAAAGTTAGAAATTCAGAATTTGTGGGCAGGATTCTGAGCTGCCAATTCGCAGACCAGTCTTCTACCGTGTGCAGTGCAGTTTGAAGTTTTGGAGGATTATAAGATAATACTTGATAATCATCTGCATACACAAACACTCTGACATCATCTACTGCTACTAATCTTCTGATGAGGTCTTTAATGAAAATTAAAAGAGAAGGGGACCCGGAACAGAACCCTGAGAAACACCACTAGTGATTTGACTAAAAGTAGATAAAGATCTTTATACACGAGTTTGTTGGGTTCTACCTAATAAGTAATCTTCAATCTACTGTAAGACAAAGCTGTTGATTTTTAAGTTTTTCAATACAGTAACGAGCTTAGTGTGTGGGACAGAATCAAACGCTATAGCAAAATCGAGATATATGATGTCACAGGGAGTGTTACTTTCATAATGGGCTCATTTAGAAAAGTGAGATGTTGAGTCAGGGAAGATCTCCGTTTCACAAAGCCATGTTGGACATCAGATATTAGATGGTGCTCCATCAAATAACTGGTCATATGATTGTGAATGATATGCTCTTGAGTTCTGCAGATAACTGAAGTCAGCGAAACTGGTCTGTAGTTAAGTGCAGTGTTTCTGGGACCCTTTTTATGAATTGGAGTAATAATAGCCTATTTTTCAAATTTGTGAACTCTTCCTCGCCTCAGAGTCATGTTAAAGAAAAGCGATAAAGGTAGTGATAAAGATGAAGTAGTTTTTCCTAAAAACAAGGCTGGGATCTGATCTGGGGTGTTAGAAACTGTTGATTTTAAAGAAGAAATAGACTTAGATACCATATTGACCGTTATGTCAAGATATCTAACACCTCAGAGACATTTGTAAGAATGTCGGAGTACGAGAGAGAAGGAGTATTGCCATCATCGGTTATAAAAACGCTATTAAATTGATTGTTTAGCAACTTGGCTTTATTTTCTGGTTCCATCACAAGCTGGTCGCTGTTAACAATTAGGGGAGGTATTTGAGATCTCCCCTTAAGCTTGCGCTATATGAAACCAAGAAACGTTTTCTTGCAAGGTGAAGATAAAACTGCACTTTCTCTTCCCAAATAGAAATTAGAAATAGATTTCTTGTAAACTATACAGAGATCTTTGTACAGAGATTTGATGGAAGGGTCTGTTTTAGTTTGTTTGTATAGGAGGTTTTTTAAATTTTATAAATTCTTCAAATTTTTGGGCAAATGTGGTTTCTTGTTGGCTCTATAGAAAGGTATGAATTTTTCGATTGACTCGTTAATGATGTTAGTTAACCTTGAGTAAATAGTATTGATGTCTTCGGATGAGTTGAAAACAGAAATCAAGTCAACATCTGATAGAAACTTGTTAATACCGTTATAATTTCCACAGTAAAAATTCCTTTTACTTAAAGTTTTAATGTTTATAAAAAAATTTTGGTGGAGCTTGAATTCAATCATATTGTGATCGCATGTCGGAGCAAAAGGTTCATTTTGATCAACGTAGATAATGTTTTCGGGTTTTGATGTGATAAGAAGATCCAAAGTATTACCACTAACCTGGGTCGGAAAAGTAACCATCTGAGATAGATTATTGGCATTGAGGAAGCTTACAAAGGCATGACTTAGAAAGGGTGAATTAGTATTATCGCTATCAAAGTTAAACGATTTTCTGCTAAATGCTAAATTCGGGTTATTCAATCAATTTTACCAAAATTAAAATCCCCCAAAATAAATAAATCAGGACACAACACTCTTCAGAGCCTTCAATAAGGCCTTACAAGTAACCTCATCATTAGTTTTAGAGGGTGGTAGATAGGTACATATAAAATGAGAAAATTTGGACTTTGATTAATGAAAATCAAAGGCGATAATCTCAGAGACATCCTAATAGACACTTACCTTATTCAAATAGAATAAATTTAAAGGTGTTAGCTACATTCATATAAGCATTAATATTTCTTCAAGCAAAACTTTGGCCATATCACTTGGGCGACTAAAGCATTTTTTTATACGCTTTCAAAGCTACCAAATAACTTTATCGCGTTTCATTTTAAGTTTGAAAAAATAGATTACTTCTGATAGACCTTATTCAAATAGAATAAATTTAAAGTTTTTTAGCTACATTCATATAAACATTAATAACTCTTCAAGCTTTGAAGTAGCTTAGGATATGTTAAAATAAGTTTTATTTATCTACAAGATAAACATCAGATTGATTAAAACTTTTAAATCTTACCTCAATAATAAAAGATTGAACAACGAAAATGTTGATCGGCAGAAGAGCAAAAAACAATCTTTTGTTGGATATCATTTTTAAATCTTACCAGAGCACTATCAAGTAATTCTAATACGATTAGTGAAGATGCATGATACTGGTATGGTGTACATATAGCTTTTAGTGAAGCCACAAACAAATTTCCAAGAATTTTAAATCACATAATAAACCTATATTCGATTAAATGACAATTGTAAATACAAATGCAATTATATTAGCTATAAATTATATTATTAAATAATTATTTAACTTTCATGCAATTGTTTAAGAACAATAAATCTTTCTATTTTAGCTTCACTTTATTATCAGTTCTTATCAATAATTTTATTAAATTGTTTATTTCTTATTCATCTAAAAATTATCTTTTGTCAATAACCAACCAATCATAATATGAAATAAATTAAAGTATATTGAAATATCGAATAAAAACATTGATTTTGAAATATAATTTAAAAGTGATTTGAAGGTGTGTATACCACTAAAAACTTAATTGTTAATACCAAATTCGCGAAATGAAATGTATTGAAGTTGCTGTATTCAAAACCTCATTATTTAATGTTACTATCAAACTATTGTTATGTAAAGTTATTACTTTTTATTGAAAATATTAAATTCTGATGAGTTTCACTTTGAGTAAACTGATTATATTACAAACAACGTTTTTTAGTCATCTTAAACTAAAAGTAAATTTATCCAACGAAACCTTAAAGTTGAAATTTTTCAGAAATTGAATTATGTATTTATACTATTTATATAAGAAATAAATTCTCTATTGAACAAGTAAATAAAAATTTATTATAAGTGAATTATTGATACTTATATCTTTAACTTATTTGAAATCAACATAATTTTTATTTAACTTGTTTTTTTAACTACTTAATATGCACAAGAAAAACTTTAACAAACGTTATGGATCTATTTTAAATTGATAATTTTGTACAAGCTGAAGTACTTGTAAAATTAAAAATATAATATTTTGTATATATAAGGCCTTTGTACCCAGGTTTTTTATTGATTTTTTTGGTTGCAAATATAAGTCCGTTTTTGCATCAGAAATCTTGCATCTTCCACGTGTAATTGGTAATTGCAGATATAAACAAGCAAATATCAGTTAGCCTCAATAATTAGAAACTAGTAATTTACAAAAGTTCTTGTTATTCAGTAGATTTGATGCTGAGATTTTTGAAGTTATTCTGAAAGCACTAACGGTTAACACTAACTGCAATCAATGTTGCAATCATTTCACTAAATTCGATCCTCATTTACAGCTTTCACTTAGAGTTATCACTTGGTATTGATACATTGAATAGTTGTGGTTAGTCTCTGGAAAGAATTAGCAATAGACAAAGGTGTTGATTTCGTTAAACTTTAAATATTTGTGCTTGCATTAGTTTATAACTAATGACCAAATCTTCTTTTATTTTTTAAGATTTATATTTTCGAATAGCTGAACTTTTATAAACTTATAGATTAGTAATGGACAAACTAAATTGAACATATCTTAAATGATCAACTTGTTTAAAAGTTTGGTTAGCGGAAGTTGATAAAAGAAACTTTTATTGTTTAGTGATAAGTTGAAGATATAAACCATTCAAATGCTAGTAAGTTTTACTTTTTATGAAATTGCTTAAGTAATTTCTTTGTGGTATTAATAAATGTTCTGTTTCATTGAGTTTTTGTTTTTTCATAATTTCACGAAAAAATAAATTAAAATCAAAATAATCTATTCAGATATTTCAAAGTACTTTCAATTGATTTGTTTTCAGATTTTACTATCTAAACTTCTTATATTATTTTATTCAAATTTCGACTTGAACTATTCAGTGAGTTTTTAAATCGGTAAAATTTGAAGCAAAATTATAAAATTATTTTAATATCATCATCTTAAAATCGTAAATTATTTAATTTCTTATAAATTGAAAAAAATAAATTAGATTTACGAAATACGTCATTTCTACAATAAATTATGTTTGTATATTTAAATTACTATCTGCTTAAAGTTTGAAATTTTTGATTTTAACTAATTTGTAATTTTTATAATAATTTGACCAAACATACCCATAAAAATGTAACCACTTTTAAGATAAATAAAAAGTTTGACAACGTTAAAAAACGTTGGGAAACATTTAAAAACGTTTAAGTTCGAAAAAGATAGATAAAGTTTAAAAAAGTTCCCACCAACTATACAAAGTTAAAAAAAGTTTGACAAAGTTAAAAAACGTTAAAACACGTTTAAAAACGTTTAAGTTTAAAAAAGTTAGAAAAAGTTCTCATGAGCTGTACAAAGTTTGAAAAAATTTGACAAAGTTAAATATCGTTAAAACACGTTTAAAATGGTTTAAGTTTAAAATAGTTAGAAAAAGTTT